>ML778231.1:767309-784540 GCA_009831015.1 Picea engelmannii | reverse complement strand
CATCCATTTGTACACCTTATCAATCATGATAAGATAATAATAAGTCATCTATACATTTTTCCAACAATGCATCATATACCAATGGAACCACATCGATCCATCTTCATCATGTATCAATGACAACTCATTGATCAATCTTCATCCATGCATTCTCATCAAGGACAATACATATTATATTACATCAATAATCAATCAATCAATCCTTTAACATCAATCAATCACTTGACATCAATCAATCAAACCATTGGCATCAATGACAATATGATCCAACACTTATTGCCAATAAGCAATGACTCTCCTCTTCCCATAATTCATTTCCCATGCCCAGAACAAGAGAAATAATGAATGGGGAACCAATGAATGACCAACAAAGTGATTGAGTAACAATGAAATGAGCGATTAATCCCCAAACAACCCAAAACATGGGCTTATATAATTACATGCAATAAAGCACCACATGGCCTTCCCCAAAAAGTTCATGTAACCACTTTTCCCAACTAAAAAATAAGATGGGTGAATAAAATAATAAAAATAATTATCCTCTTTATCCCCCTCTCTCGTGGAATCATATCCCCCTATCTCTGTATGTGTCCATATTGCAACCAACAATGTATTTTATTAATATATTCAAAGTATTACATTTCTAGGCACTCCATCCTTTTAAACTTTACATGCACTCTGACCTTTCCTAAATAAGAAAAAATACATTATTAATCTAGGGACTCAAAACAAGGGTATTACAAGTATGATTTTGAGATAACGCACATAAAAGAAAATGGAAATAGGATGGAAGACGTGCTCAACCAAATTATGCAGGTGATTCACTTGACTTCTATTAGTACATGTGGATATGATTTGAAATTTAAGGTAAAGGAATCCTTACAATCGGATGAAAACTTATCCCAAATAAGAGATCATCTACAACTAGAACCTACAAAGCATAAATGTGATGGATATCAATTATTTGAGCATGAGTTTTTGATATACAAGGATAGAATGTACATACCCAATTTAGCAGAGTTAAAGAGATTCATTAAGGATGGAATCCACAAGAAACCATATTTAGGATGCCCAAGTTATCAAAATATTATCATGGAAATAAGAAATCACTATTATTAGCCTGGAATGAAAAAGGCAATTTCAAAATACATTTCTACATGTATCAAGTGTCAGCAATTCAAAGTTTAACACCAACACCTTGTAGGTCTACTACAACCCTTGCCAATTCTCGAGTGGAAATGGGAAATTATATCGATGGAATTCATCATGGGACTGCCAAACACTATGAAACAACACAATGAAATTATGGTGGTGGTTGACAAACTAAACAAGGGTACTCACTTTATTCTTGTCAATTCAACTCACAAGGCAACCAATATTGCCAAAATTTGCATGAAATAAATTTTTAGGTTTCATGGAATACCTAAAACAATTGTATCCAACAAGGATGCCAATTTCACATCATAGTTTTGGAAAGCATTGTTTGAAGGATTGGCGACTTGGTTAAATTTTAACACTACTTCTCATCCCCAAACATATGGGCAGACAAAAACAACAAACCAGATAATGGAAGACATTCTTTGGATGTACGTTATGAATAAACCCATGATATGGGAAGACAACCTACACTTGGTAGAATTCACTTATAAAATTGGTTACCAAGCATCATTGAAGATGAGTCCATTTGAAGAAATTTATAGAAAAAAGTGAAATACCCCAATTAACTAGGATAGTATAATGGAAATATTTTTTCTTGGAATAGAAATTCTAAAGGAAATGGAACATGAACATATAAGAACTAAACAAAATTTGAAAGTATCCGAAGACTGAAAAAAATGTATGCAGATAAGAATATAACGCAAAAGGAATTTAAAGTGGGGGATCATGTGTACCTCAAGGTCAAACCCCAAAAGTGTTCCCTGAGGTTGGGAACTTGTGCTCAACTAGCACCTTGTTACTGTGGGATTTTCAAGATCTTAGAAATAATGGGACCAATAACATGTAAGCTTGCATTACCTCCTAATGTTAAAATAAATAATGTTTTCCATGTCTCATTGCTTAAAAAGTATGTACACGATTCTATCCATTTTGTTGATTGGGTTGTGATCCAATTGGAACCAAAAGGACAATTCCAAACAAAACCCTTGTGTATACTGAACAAGAAGGAAACATTGCTATGAAACCAAGTCCTCACCCAGGTAAAAGTGTAATGGAAGAACTTGGGGACAAATGAAGCAACATGGGAATTGGAGGATGTCATGTCATACCCATTTCTATTGTTGTCTTAAAGAATATTGTTGTAAATATTTGAACACTGAGGAAAATGTTATTCCAAGGGGGAGGGGATGTAACACCCCAATTTTGAAGCCCTGATTAATTTGTAATTAATTATGTCTAAACATTTGTTTTTATTTTTGACATGGATACTTAATTACCATGCCATGATGATTTGGACATGTTAAATATTTTAAATATCATTTCCTTCAGTTAGTAGAAAAATCCCAGCAGTTGACTGAACATGAGTGTGTAGAGGGGCCATGATACCATGATTGGCGGAAGTGGGGGGGGGGACAAAAAGGGGTTTTTTCATATCAAAGGTTCCAAGAAAAAATATATTTTGTGTGGGTTTTTTAATTTTGAAATTTCCATTATTTCTCTCTTTGACTTGTACCAACCAATCATTGAATGAATATAAGGAGGTTGGTTGAAGGACTTATGGAAGAATGGGGAAGTACCTAGTTGATGAAATAATTCCATTTATTCCTATGTAAGAGATTGGTGAAACAACCTCCTTATCAACTAAATATGAAATGTGAAAAGAGCACCCATTTGGGAAATCGGGGACAACCCTAATTGCATGAAAAGAGAGAAAACCATGTACGAGTAGGGGGAGAAGGGATTTTCACAAATAGAGGGTAGATCATAGAGGAGATCCAACTATGAGATTAGCCAATTCCTATGCAAAATAGACTAAAAACATTGGAAATATAACCTAATTTCACGTAGGAATTTATCTTAAATTCAATTGAGTGTGTGACTACGATATAGGGCCTCAGTAGGTGCACAAGAAGGAACTATAAGGAGGGGTTTCTTGAGGGACTATGTAGAAGAGAAGATAGCTTTCTCTTGTGCTATTCAAATCTAGTAGAGGGGCACCTATAATTTGTAGGGGTCCTAAGAACTCAACAAGGAATTTTCCTTGCAATATTTTCCCTTGAGACGTTGTCATTTCCCACAATTGTTGAGAGTTTCTTGATGTCACCTTGGTGGTATCATGGCCTAGATAGGGAGTGGCCTACTGTAGAGAGATTAGTGCAACAACACCTATGGTTGGGTGGAAAATTTCTCATCATCAATTAGTTGGTTGGAAATCCATAAAATTTAGATAAGTATTTCAAATCTAATGTTCTTTTGTTATGTATGCTATTGTAGAATTGAATGAATGAATTCAAGTATGAAAAGAAAAAAATTGAACGGAATTGTAGAACGAAAGCTTGAATTTTGTTCTATTACTTTCAAAAATTTAGTTATGTTTCTAGATTGCATTCCATGGAGTATTTCTCAAAATGGAGTCATAGTATGCTTACTGGTAGTTATAGACTCAAACTGATGTTAGGTTTAACATCTAAAAGTTATGAAATGTGTCGTTGTTTAGCATCATTTGAATGTTATGACCCAAGTGAGGTTACAAGTGAAATTATCAATGAATGGAATGATTTGAGTCTAAGTGTTGTTAAATTTGAATTTGAAATGACAATTAGATGGGTTGTGGACATAATTGAAATTGAATTATTACCAGTCTAAATTGTTGTGAAGGTCAAATTCAAAGAGCACAAGTTGGATTGGTTGCAATAGCTAAGACTTAGTGGTTTTAGTTTCAGTTGCATAAATAACTAAAATATAATTCTTATTAGTTTTAATGCTAATACAATGATAACTTTAGAGTTAAGCAAAATTTTAGGCAATCAAATCTTTGTTAGAGATATGTTTATCAAGACTAAATGCCATATTTGTTTCTTGTTGGGTTATTGAGGTAATTTCTATATTAAATGTTTAGTGACCAAGTCCTTGAATAAGCCTGAGAGGATCTCTGTTTTAGAAAAAATATCCTACCATAGGTGATAATTAATTAATACAAGTCTAGTGCACCCTGGACTTGGGTAAATGGGAAGACAAATCCCCTAGATAAATCTAATTGACCCTGCAATTAAAAATAAAAGGGATCCCTCATGCCTGAATGAGACTCTTGCAATCCTATAAATATTCTTAAGGGTAAAAGTTAAGTAAATCTTAGATTCTTTGAAATCCTAGCTTCAATACCTTCCTGTGAAGAAATGAAGACTTGGACCCTGAAAATATAACCTTTAACCATTAAAGGAATTTCTTAATAGCTTGAAGCAAGATCTTAGAAAATTGCTCACATTCTTGAGAAAGTATAAGGTATAAGATTTAAGACCCTTTTTCCTTGCCTCCTAGAGGTAAAAGGGAGACTCAAAGAAGTGTTTGTCCCTTAGGGAAAACAATTATTCCTTGCTGGAAAGACTTAAGAATTTTTTTATAAATTTCATTAAGGAAAACTTAACGAAATTTTGTGTATCGCATGAAAGTTATTTTTGTTCAATACAATCCATAACACATGAACAAAATCTTTGTGTGATACAAAGCGTATCACATGAAGAAAAAATTCATTTGATACAATGGATATTGCACAAATAAATGTTTTGTGTGATACAAGAAGAAAGATGTTGAAGGCTAAGCAAGAAAGACTTAGCAAATTTTCAAGACGATGAAAGGATAAAATTTTGAGTTGCAATGTATCACACCAAAACAATTTTGGTTTGATACGCCACAAAAAAATTATCTTGGCACGATATAACACAACTGAGAAAGATAAGAAAGAATAAAGAAAATAAATAAGGAAAAAATACTTAACAAAAAATATCAAAGGAATAAAATTTTAGGAGCACAAAAAACAAAATCCAATGATGTGATGTATTGTGCCAAGAATCTTCTTTTTTCTCAAGGAAATAAAAGATGGTGCGATGTGATGTATTACACCAAAATATTTTTGGTGCAATACATCGCATGACCATGAATACTCAAGCAGTGCGATAAAGGAAGGAAAGAGACTTTGTCGCGGTGGGAGAAATTTATTGGTGTTACACACCCCACAAAAATGAAGATAAACAACTTTCCCAACAATAGCCAATATCAAGTAGATAAACAATAGCAACTTGTTAACTATTTTCAACGGTAAAAGAGTGAAAAATTAAGCTTGAAAAGGAGATTTTACAACAACCCTAGTGGTTGTAGCATAAGTTTGTAACAGAAGCAATATATCCTTGACCAATCAAGACACCCTAGTGGCTCAATCAAGCTATTAAGGCAAAGAATAGATTCCACTTCAAGTAAATTCAATATATCGTAAAATCATGCATTCCAATACAAGTAATTTATTTCTCCAATGAAAAAAATGATTAGTGCATTGCCAATGGGTTATGGATTCTTGGGTTAAGGATAGGTTTGCAACTCCTCTAGGGGTGTAATCCCTTTTACACCCTAGAGTATTCAAGACATAGAATGGTAAATCTAGGAGGGTGTAAACCCTTGTACTTCTCCTAGCAACCTTTGAAAAAAGATTTATCCAATAGCAATTAAAATGAACTTGGTGGAGGGTGTATGACCTTATACTCCTCCAAGGGTTTTAAGACAAGAATAACTTGAAACAAGAAGAAATTATGAATTATTGCAGAAAATTCCTTAAAATTTTAATGCTAGCAAGACAAAACCCTAGTTTACCAATAAATATCATCCACATGCCAAGACAAACCTCCAAGAGGAGTAGCACACCACTTTAGCTCCACACTAGGAAATATAGCATCCACAAATATTTCACAAGAGAGAGAGATTGATTTTCCCAAGTAGGGCTTAAATTTCAACAAAGAGTATCTTCTCTCAAGTGAGAGAGTTATATCCAAATGAAATGAAAGTGATCCTTATTTATACAAAATCTCTAAAAAGTGTTTGTCCAACCAAGCAAGATATCCTTGACCAATCAAGATGCCCTAGTGGCTCAAGCAAGATATTAGGGAAAATAATAGATTCCACTTCGAACAAATTCAATATCTTGTAAAATCATGCATTCCAATGCAGGTATTTTATTTCTCCAAAGAAAAAAATGATTAGTTCATTTCCAATGGGTTATGGAGTCTTTGGTTAAGGATAGGTTTTCAACTCCTCTATGTATGTAATCCATTTTACTCCCTAGAGTATGCAAGACCTATAAAGTTAAATCTATAAGGGTGTAAACCCTTGTACTTCTCCTAGCAACCTTGTTGGATTACTGAGAAGGGGGGTGAATCAGTAATCGAGCAATTTAATCATTTTTAACCATATAATACAAGTGTTATATCAATGTAGAATTATCATCCAATAACTGCAGAGTAAATAAGCAATGAACAAATGAAAAATCATACACATACACAGTACACCAGTGTTTTACATGGAAACCCAAATCGGGAGAAAACCATGAAATGTTTTTTCTTATATGTCTTGAAGAATTACATTCATTGGAAGCACCAACTTCCTTTGTTTTCCAGTTGCAACTGGAAGGAGGCTCCAACCCCCTAGTTTCTCAGGCTACAACCTGAGGGAAGCTCCAACTCACCAATTCTCTGGATACAACCAGAAGGATGCTACAACCCCCTATGTTCTTCGACTACAACCACCTGTCCTTGCCCCGTCCTACCACCCTGAAGTAGAAGTAGAATGATGGAACCATTGTCACACTATCATTGTGAGATATACCACTATAAACATGTACCAATAAATCTGAACCATGCATCAACCTGTACCTCAACCTGTAATCAACATGTACCATAAACAAGTGCATCCACCTATACCTCAACCCGTAATCAACATGTACCATAAACAAGTGCATCAACCATGCAACAACCTGTACCAAACAACCTGTAATCAACCTGTACCATAAAAAAGGGCATCCAACCATATGCCAAGTATGTACCAATCATGTGTCAACTATTCATCAACTATGACTAATCAATATGTACCAACATTATCAACTATACACCTCATGTATGTGCCAACTCATCAACTACTTGTCTTAACCATGTACTCAACATGTACCTCAACCAAAATACCTCATCAATTTCATCATCCAAATCTACTTTGTAGATTTGTAATAGACCTGGTGTATATGATCACATTCCTTCAAACCTTCCTTAACTTTAACAACAAGAGACTAGCATTTTCATCAAACTTTTCTTTACTCTCACATGCCTAGTTTTGGATTAGTCAACAACCCTAACTTGAAGTAATCATAACTTTGTACCTATAATGTATAAATATTTTAAACCAATGCACAATGTTATTCAATGTGTTTTATGCAATTCCTCCAAGTGTCACTACTTGGAACTTCTCATAAAAGGAGTTATAGCAAAAATGGCATACCTAGCTAAATTCTGGCTTATTCTAGAGAGCGACCTTGTAGAGCGTTCCCCACACAGAATATTTGTTGAAATGATCTGAAATGGTTACATAGAATACTACATAATGTACCCCAACCAACACATTTTGTCTCACTGAATTTTGATCTGTTATGAATAAGTCATGACGTTTTTACCCAAAACACCTATTTTTGACTAGTTTCAGGACTAACCACAAACCCTATTTTCCACGGAGTGTAACCCCCAAAATTCAATGACACACAAGCTAAATTGTCTACCACATATACTTGGATATGTTTTCTCAATGGCATAGAAATTTCATGGTCTGAAGCATTATAGAAAAAAAGTTTATAGAAAAAATGGTGAGATGACCTGTAAATAACATACCTTAGAAAACATCATCAAAATAATTTATCCTTCCTTGCATTTTGGCCTTCTTTTCTTCACCTAACCTCAAAATTTCAGCTTAGATATCCTTGGTTACCTCAAAAACATATAGATATTCAATAGTCTCAAGTGTATCTTAAATAAAAGAGCCTTGCCTCTTATTTATACTCTCCAAGTAGCTTCCTTAAAAACATCTTCTAGGTCACTTGGCCCCACTTTGCTTATTTTAGGGTTAACCCACTTCTAATTTCTCCATTAAATTTATTATTGAAATAATTTATTTTGTATTCACTTTGAATTATAATACACTCATTACTTCACTTTATTATTTACCTTTTAAAATCTCTTAAACCACTTTGACTACTTTGACCTTTTGGGGATTCTAGATGACATATGAGGGTCCTCCAACTTCGTAAGGCCATAACTCTCAAACCGTGAGGAGTTAAGTGACGTTCCACATACCACCAGAAATGACACGACATGTACTATCCATATAGAATATTATTATCTTAAAATATATCATAACTCATACCATTACCCATCAAACAAACTTGGGTCCATTACCCAAACCTGGGGTCTCCAACTTCTCATGGCCATAACTCTCTAACCGTGAGAAGTTATGTGACGTTCCACATACCACCTGAAAAGGAATGAAAATAAATATCCATCTAGGATATTTTCCCTGAAAAATTCACTATCCTTCATCTCATTATTCCACAATTAAGCATGGGTTCTCTTACTCCGCAAAGCATCTTCCCGTGAGGGATTTCACCATAAGGGGACCACTTTGGAGTTCATCCATATTTACTTCTTATCAACCATGACAAAACAATAATTAGTCATATTTACATTAAACAATATTGGGTCCATTACCCAAACCTTTGTGCTATGGGGATTTCTTCAAGGGCTGACAGCAATGACAACCAACCTTAATCAACAATCTCCCCCTTTAACATTGATGGAAACACTCTGTTGCAATACTAAAATCATATCACTCATGGTCCCCCTGGAACCATGCCTCTATCCTCTGCATCTGATAAATATCCCCCCCTTTGTCATTAATGGCAAAGGTATCTTTCCATCCGGGGCTGCTCCCCCTGACTGAATTGTCCTCTTATGGTGCTTCCTCGTGTACATCTAAGAAATATAAGATAAGCATTCAAAAAGAATTCATTTTGGAGTAGAAATAAATCCAAGCCTTTGGCGAATATATTCAAAGGATTCCTGTGGTAGTGGTTTTGTAAAGATGTCTGCCACTTGTTCTTTTGTGCCCACATACTCAACTCTGATGTTCTTTTCTGCAACCTGTTCCCATAGAAAATGATACTTTACTGGAATTTTCTTCGTCTTGGAGTTCATCATCAGGTTTTTTGAGATATTGATGGCACTTGTAATATCACAATATATTGGAATGGGTTCATAATACTCAACCTGTATATTTGTCAAACTTTGTTTCATCCAATGAACCTGTGTACAACATGTTGTTGCTGCAATATACTCTGCCTCGGTTGTAGATAGAGATATTGATGATTGTTTCTTGCTTAGCCATGATACCAAACACTCACCTAAGTAGAACATTGATCCACTGGTGCTTCGTAGGTCATCAATACAACCTGCCCAATCCACATCTGTATAGGCAATAAGTGATAGATCTTTTCCTTTTGGATACCATAATCCAAACTCTTTTGTTCCTTTGAGATATCTGAAGATCCTCTTTACTGCTAATACATGCGATTCCTTTGGTGTTGTTTGAAATCATGCCACCTATCCAATTGCCTTCATTACATCTATTCTAGATGTTGTCACATATAGTAGGCTGCCAATCATTGACCTGTGTTGCCTCTTATCTGTAGGCTTTTAATCATCATCTTTTCTCAACTTACAACTGGTTTGCATGGGATTGATAACTGGTTTGCAATCTTCCATTCTGAACCTCTTTAGCATTTCCCTGATATACTGGGTTTGAGAAATAAAAATTCCTTGGTTGCTTTGACGTATCTGAAGTCCCAAAAAGAAGGATAGTTCTCCAAGTAACGACACTTCAAGTTCATTCTACATGTCTTTTGCAAATTTCTGGCTCAACCTATCGTCATCACTACCAAAAATAATATCATCAACATAAACTTCAATTAATAAAATATTACCTTGACTTACCTTGATGTAGAGTTTGTTGTCTGCACTTCCTTTTCTGAACCCTGCCTGATGCAGATACTTTTCTAGTCTAGAGTACCATGCTCTAGGAGCCTATTTTAGACCATACAAGGCCTTCTTTAATTTACACACATAGTCTGTGTTCTCCGACAACTGAAATCCTTCTGGTTGTTCAATGTAGACTTCTTCTTCAAGTTCCCCATTCGGAAAAGTTGATTTTACGTCCATCTGATATACTTTAACATTTTTGGAGCATGCATAAGATAAAATAAAATAGATTGCTTCCATTCTGGAAACTGGGGAAAATGTCTTTTCAAAGTCAATTCCTTCAATCTGTGCATATACTTTACATACCAATCTAGCTTTGTTCTTTGTAACATGTCCATCTTCATTCAATTTATTCCTGAAAACCCATTTTGTACTGATCACATTGTTATTATTTGGTCTTAGAACCAATTCCCAAGTGTCATTATTCTCTATTTGATCCAATTATTCATCCATGGCCTTATTCCAAAATTCATCCTTGTTGGCTTCTTCAAAAAGTTTGGTTCAATTGTAGATAAGAGTGCTAGGTGTGTTTGTTCTGGTGAATGGATTTTTCTTCTAGTCTCAACTCCTGCATCTTTGTTTCCAATATTATGATCTGAAGGATGATTCTTCTATACTTGTTTGCTAGGTGTCTTTGGAGATACTTGATGAACTTTCTCTTCTGCTTCTGTCGGATACTCTTCATCTTCATATACCTCTTCTACTTATTTTTCATCTTCTTCTTTGAAAAATTGTTCCATTGAGTTGTTGTCTTCTTCCTTTGATTCTGGTGTGCCTGTTTCATCAATTGTTACATTGATGCTTTCCACAACTTTGTTTAATCTTAGATTGTAACACTTGTATGCTTTCCTTGTACTTTAGCAATCAACAAGTATTCATTTGTCCACACGAGATTCACACTTTCTCATTCTTCCATCTTCTCTTTTGATGTAGCATTTGCTTCCAAAAACTCTGAAGTGATTCACATTTTTTGGTCTTCCTTTCCATAGCTCATAGGGAGTTTTTTCAATGTTGTTTCTAAGCATTACTCTATTTTGAATGTGAATCGATGTATGCACTACTTGTGTTCAAACAATATCTATCAATTTCTAATCCATTATCACTGTTTGAGCCATTTCCTCTGTAATTATCATCCATTACAATAATGTTCCTTTGTCTTTGAACCACTCTCTAAACCAATCTATGAATCCATGCTCTCGTCCACTATCATATATCTATCCAAACCTGCTAAGTGTTCTTACAAATCCATCTCTATCCATAATGTCCAAGACTCTACTTGCGCAACTATCCATAATGCTAACCCATTTATCATTATACTATCAAACATACTCCTGCTAATTGATTGCTCTAAATATGTCTTCTCAAACTCTGCAAGTTGCTCGAAGGATGGTTCTTTGGTCTATCACAACTATCGCATAGACTCCCCCTATCTAATATTCATATTACTTGGGAGTCTCTAATTTGGATGGCTCAAAACAATTCCTGCTCTGATGTGTATTCATCATGATCTTCATTGGTAGATTCATCATCATCTTCATTGGTAGATTCATTATCTCTCTGAGCTCTGACTTCTTTCTTTCTATATGTGGATTCATCTTTCACTACAATGTCTGAAAGTACAATATCTTGAACCTGTTCCTTATTTACCCGTCCTTCCTTTCTTTCAGTTATTTTCCAAACCTTTCTGTATATGACATCTTTCTTTTTCTCTGTAGAATTTTCTTCATCTCATTTTATTGTCAATCTTGTGATCTCTGGTACTTGGTCTTTGTTCACATGTTCTTCCTGTTTTCTCATCCATACTTTCCTATATCTTATATCAGTATTCTCTTTCATGGAAGTATCGATCATGATTCTACAATCACTGGCTATGTGTCCATAGTTATGACATTTGTAACACTCAATATTACATGCGACCATATAGGCACGGTCTTCTTGAACATTTCTTTTATAATCCCTGCAATCTGCAACCTTATGTCCAAAGTTAGTACAATAAAAACAATGACTATAAAATAAATTTTCATACCTAGGAGTGAATGTTCTTCTTTGTGGCATAGTCCTTCTGAATTTTTTCCTTGACTAATCATGATCATGATTGAAGCTTCTTTGTGGCTTGAACATGGATGGTATTCTTGAAGATTTATCTTCAATAGTTTTCTTAGATTTTGTTTGAGCATGATGCCTTCCTTTGAGTACTTCTGCATAACTCTTTCTATTTTCTTCATTCTTATTTTCTAGCAACGTAGAGTGCTTCTCTTCATTCTCTACAACTGATGTGGATGTTTCTATCTCTTCAAATTTCTTGTTGAGCTTGGCGATTTTGACTCTTAGTGTGACAACTTCTTCTTCAAGATTCTCAACCTCTTCTTCTTTCTTCATTATCTGAGACTTCATGACCTCTTATATTCTCTTTGCTTCTTCAAGTTGGATTTTCAACGCAATTATTTATTCTTCCAGTCTTCTCTCTTCTTGACCAAACTCTTCCTCAAGTTGGTTTAAGTCATTGGTTCTTTCCTTGAGATGATCCATAAATATATTTTCTCTATGTGTCTTCCTTTTTTGTTGCTATGTTGGCTTCTAAACATTTATTTTGATATTCTAGAGTTTATTCAATTCTTCTAGCCTCTTCTAGTTGAGCTCTTAAATTATTGATGACCTGATGATCCTTTTCAGAACCTTGAACACTTTTCTTTTGCTTCATCAATTCTTTCTTGGATGACTTGTTTTCTTCTCTTTCTTTCCTTAGATATGTAATTGCACTGATCAATTTTTCTTTGTAATCAACTTCTCCTTCATCATACTCTTCCTCTTCTGAATCTGTCTGACATGATGAACATCTTTATTCTTGTTCTGTATCTACATCTTCTTTGGCATTTTCTGAATCTGCGATGGGTGAAGAATATATGTCATGTAACTTATACCAAATTTCTTTGGCTGATGAACATTTACCAACCTTTTCTCTTACCGGTTTAGGTAATCCTTCCCAGATGAAATCCATTGCTATTTTTTTATTATTCTTCAATTCCTTCTTGGTTGTAGTCTTTGCCCTTTTTGAACTATCATATCTTGTAACAACTGATAGCCAAATATAATGTCCATGTTACTGTAAAAATACTTCTGTCCTTCTGCTCCACATCTCATACTTAAAACCATTCTAAACATTAAACATCGGTACTCCATTCTCATTATAATCCATGATCTCCTTCTAGTGGTTAAATTGTTTCCTGAAGGAACCTCATTGTGATACCAATTGTTGGATTAATGAGAGGAGGGGTGAATCAATAATAGAGAAATTTAATCATTTTTAACCATCTAATCCAAGTGTTATATCAATGTAACATTATCATCCAATAACTACAGAGTAAATAAGCAATGAACAAATGAACAATCATACACATACACAGTACACCAGTGTTTTGCGTGGAAACCCAAATCGGGAGAAAACCACATAATTCTTTTTCTTATATGTCTTGAAGAATTACATTCATTGGAAGCACCAACTTCCTTTGTTTTCCAGCTACAACTGGAAGGAGGCTCCAACCCCCTAGTTTCTCAGGCTACAACCTTAGGGAATATCCAACTCCCCAATTCTCTGGATACAACCAGAAGGAGGCTGCAACCCCCTATGTTCTCTGACTACAACCGAAAGGTGGCTACAACCACCTGTCCTTGCCCCGTCCCGCCACCCTAAAGTAGAAGTAGAATGATGGAACCATTGTCGCACTATCATTGTGAGATATACCACTACAAACCTGTACCAATAAATCTTAACCATGCATCAACCTGTACCTCAACCTGTAATCAACCTGTACCATAAACAAGTGCATCAAGCATGCACCAACCTGTAATCAACCTGTACCACAAACAAGTGCATCCAACCATGTACCAAGTATGTAACAATCATGTGTCAACTACTCATCAACTATGACTCATCAATATGTACCAACATCATCAACTATACACCTCATGTATGTCCCAACTCATCAACTACTTGTCTTAACCATGTACTCAACATGTACCTCAACCAAAATCCCTCATCAATTTCATCATCCAAATCTGATTTGTAGTTATTTCATAGACCTGGTGTATATGATCACATTCCTTCAAATCTTCTTTAACTTTAACAACAAGAGACTAGTATTTTCATCAAACTTTTCTTTAGTCTCACATGCCTAGTTTTGGATTAGTCAACAACCCTAACTTGAAGTAATCATAACTTTATACCTGGAATGTATAAATATATGAAACTGATATACAATGTTATTCAATGTGTTTTATGCAATTCCTCCAAGTGTCACTACTTGGAACCTCTCAGAAAAGGAGTTATAGCAAAAATGACATACCTTGCTAAATTATGGCTTATTCTAGAGAGTGACCTTGTAGAGAGTGCCCCACATAGAATATTTGTTGAAATTATCTAAAACTATTACAAAACATATTATATAGAGTAACCTAACAAACACATTTGGTATCACTGAATTTTGATCTGTTAGGAAGAAATTATGATGTTTTTACCCGAAACACCTATTTTTGACTAGTTTCAGGACTAGCCACAAACCCTATTTTCCACGGAGTGTAACTCCCAAAATACAATGAACCACAAGATGAATTTTCTAGCACATATACTTGGATATGTTTTCTCAGTGGAATAGAAATTTCATGGTCTGAATTATTATAGAAAAAAAGTTATAGTGAAAATGGTGAGATGACCTGTAAATAACATACCTTGGAAAGCACCATCAAAAGAATTTATCCTTCCTTGCATTTCGGCCTTCTTTTCTTCACCTTCCCTCAGAATTTCGGCTTAGATATCCTTGGTTACCTCCAAAACATATAGATATTCAATATGCTCAAGTGTATCTTAAATGAGAGAGTCATGCCTCTTATTTATACTCTCCAAGCAGCTTCCTTAGAAACATCGTTTAGATCACTTGGCCCCACTTTCCTTATTTTAGGGTTAACCCACTTCTAATTTCTCCATTAAATTTATTATTGAAATAATTTATTTTGTATTCACTTTGAATTATAATACACTCATTACTTCACTTTATTATTTATCTTTTAAAATATCTTAAACCACTTTGACTACTTTGACCTTTTGGGGCTTCTAGATGACATATGAGGGTCCTCCAACTTCGTAAGGCCATAACTCTCAAACCGTGAGGAGTTATGTGACATTCTACATACCACCAGAAATGGAATGACATGTACTATCCATATAGAATAGTATTATCTTAAAATATATCATAACTCATACCGTTACCCATCAAACAAACTTGGGTCCATTACCCAAACCTGGGGTCTCCAACTTATCATGGCTATAACTCTCTAACCGTGAGGATTTATGTGACATTCCACATACCACCGAAAATGGCATGACAAGAAATATCCATATAGGATAGTTTTCCTGACAAATTCATTGTCCTTCATCTCATTATTCCAAAATTAATCATGGGTTCTCTTACTCCGCAAAGCGTCTTCCCGTGAGGACTTTCACCATAAGGGGACCACTTTGGAGTTCATCCATATTTACTTCTTATCAACCATGAAAAAACTATAATGAGTCATATTTACATTAAACAATATTGGGTCCATTACCCAAAACTTTGTGCTACGGGTCTTTCTTCAAGGGTTGACATCAATGACAACCAACCTTAATCAACAAACCTTTGAAAAATGATTTATCCAATAGAAATTAAACTGAACTTGGTGGAGGGTGTATTCCCTTATACTCCTCCAAGGATTTTAAGACAAGAATAACTTGAGACAAGAATAAATTACCAATTATTGCATAAAATTCCTTACAAATTTCAATGCTAGCAAGACAAAAACCTAGTTTACCAAGAAATATCATCCACATGCAAAGACAAACCTCCAAGAGGAGTAGTGCACCACTTTAGCTCCATGGTAGGAAATATAACATCCAAAAATATTTCACAAGAGAGAGAGATTGATTTTCCCAAGTAGGGAGAAAATTTTCGCCAAGAGTATCTTCTCTCAAGTGAAAGAGTTATATCCAAATGAAATGAAAGTGATCCTTATTTATACAAAAACTCTAAAAAGAGTTTGTCCACATAAATTAGGGCAAAACACAAAATAATGGAGCCATTCTCCCTTTATTTTTCCCCTTTACAAAATGAATTTAAATTTAACTTTAAAAATGCACATAAGAAACCCCAAAAGGTGACGTCAACCCTCTCTAGGGTGATGTTTTGACACATTAGCAAGTCATTGGGAAAAGGGAGAAGGTCGTTAGGCCTCCTAAGGCTCCTTATTCATGCGCTAGGATCATTTATGTGATGTAAAAGGTATTCCTTCTCCACAAATTCCAAGTGTCCATCAAAACAACATCATCACCACCAAAACCCTATCCCTAAGGTGATGTCAATCCCTGCAAGATGACATCGTATTCTCCAAAAGAAAATATTTGGGATTGTAAGGGCTATGTGAGGTCCTTCAAGGTCTCTTCCTTTTCCTCCAAAGGCAACGTTCATATTTTTTCTTTCCCCAAGTTCTGGGCTATGGCATCCAACCAGTGGGATTTTTTCCCCAATGAAGGCCCAAGATGGGCTTGGTCCTATAAAATATCCATCAATAAGGTCCTACAAAGACAAAAACGTACGCCCTCCAAGGATCGCAAGTCAAAACATCATGGCAAGTAAAATCACATTTTATATAAGATCCATCTAAGCTTGTACATCAAAAACTACCTCATCAAATTAAAGAAGTGCTCAAAGACCCTATGCAATTTTCCAAGTTTAGGTATGGGAGGGTTGATAAGGTGACCTATTGGGTGAGCCAGGCCTTAAGTCAAGGAGTTTTTCCTAGGTGGAAACCTCTTTGAGTCATGTGGAGAAGATGAAGTGGATGGGGGTAAATACTTTTGGGCATGGGGTTCATGACATACAAGGGTTTGTATTGTCTCATTTATGGTTGCCTTTGTAGAGGGTGTGTTTCACCTTCATTTTCGATGCATCCCTTTTCCAATCCCATTTATTTCCATTAAAGTTTTAATATGTTTATAGGTTGATCGTTAATCCCTATGATCGTTAATGATGTAAACCTATCTATTGCCTTTAGAGGGGTCACAGTGGCCTGAGTTCCTGAAGAGAGATGGAAGAAGAACTTTTCCTGAGAAAAGAAGTTGCATTTTCCTATGTAAAAACCTTATAAAGAGAA
>ML778231.1:755163-767012 GCA_009831015.1 Picea engelmannii | reverse complement strand
ATCTATGGTTTCAGAATCCTTGGAGCAAGAAGTGTGTGGGGAACGAAGGACAGTTGGAAGGGACCTTACGACATCAAGGCATTGGTTGTAATCTCTCTTTCACATTTAATATGATACAGTGATATGTTTCTTTCCCATAAAGTTAGATCTACTTTATTACATGATTCCTTGATCACATGTATAGTCTAGAGTTTTGAATATATTAATGTCTTTGCTGTGATTGGTTTGCATTGTTGTGTTTGGACGACGCAAGAGCATCATAGCAGAGCGAGGTACAACAGAGATTAAAGGAGAGCTTTCACAAGGTAAGTACATCATCCTTTTCTCTTGTCCATTCAATACTTTAGATCTAGGGAAAGCGGTATATTCTATCACGTTTTGTTCCAGATCCAGGTGGATCTGGGGAGATTGGTCTGTGTCCGCACTATCGAATTTATCCTTAAACACTAAGCATGAAAAACATTGCTCACCTTGACTCTACCCTAATCTCACTATGCTTCCCCAAGTTGAAGACAATGTGTGGGACTTCTACCTAAGCATGAAAAACATTGTCCGCATATGCTCTACCTTGGTTGGCATTTTTATATTGATTTTTTTCAAGGGTCCCATTAGTTTCTTATCAGAGACATTTGATTGTCCTCAGGATCCCTGGGTGATCATATAGAAGGTTTATGATTTGATTTTATCTTTTTCCAGCTACAAACATTTGGGCCTTCAGCCCCTTCTTGGCATGAAATGAGGTATAATCCCTTATTAGGTCAGTATACCCGAAAATCCCAAAATATAAGGAGACAAAAAAGGGGTGAAATGTGAAAAATGGTAAGTATGATTGAGAATGGCACGATGACTCATTGAGTATACCTCTGAGAAGAAAACCCAACCCTAAGGGTAATCACTTAATAGGGCGCAAATGTCAACTGCCAAGATGAAAGAGGGAAAAGAGCATAATTTCCAAGAAGACATTCAATAATCAAAAGCCACTCTAAATGCAACATACTCAAATGCCTCAAATATCAAAGTGACACTTACCACAATACATGACTTGTACCTCATGGAGCAAGACCCATCATCTTATGAAAGCATGATGATGTGGTCGATTCCATCGTCAGGAATATAGGGTGTGTGGTGGTGAAGCAGGTCTTTTTCTTTGCATGTGGACGTTATTATTCATATGTCTATCAGTACTCCATGTCTACAGCTTGAGGGCCTTGAGACATCATCTCCTTAATTATCCCTAGTAATTGGGGATAACATCTGGCTCCTACTCGGGGACATGTACTCACCATAGAGTGCATGAGAACATCATCATCTCTTGGTCAAACTTGTTCCTACACTGAAACATAAAAACATAAAATCTAGGGTGCTTCACTCACCCTTTGTCCATATATATCATAAATCAAAATCTCAAAAATGACAACTAATATAGAAAAGAAAAATTTGTGTTTTTCATATAATATGATAAGAGAGAAGCATGTAAATAAAAAATGCAAGTAGAGAAAAATTAAATGAAACTAAACTACTATGAGAAATCAAGATGCAAACTAAAAGAAAGCAATATGATCTACCTACTTACCTGGGGCACTGGGGCCTTGAAGATTAGTTTCTGTAATGTCAGGTGAATTCATACAACCAATGCAACCACCTATTCATCATTTCATCAAAGCATCTCCCCTTGTGCTTAATCGTGTAATAAAAAAAAGATAATTTAAGCACAAAATGACCATAAGCATAAATATACATATAATAAATCATGAAATTAAACTCATGGAAATGGGTAGGAGGGAGGAGATCCTGCTAGAAAGAGAAACTGCAAGCCTGATCATCCAAAAATTCCTTCCTCAAATGATAGCCACAAGCTCAATCAATCCATCTTTGAAGAGGGATACCATATATAGACGACAACTTGTCTTCGTCTTACATTAGCACATCACTAGTTCCTGGAGACTGAAAGGAGATCAAAGATACCAAGAAGACCCTAAAGTTTCCTTGAGAAGGAGAGGTGAGATAAGGGAAAACCTTGGGTCTAGAGAAAGAATCCTCCCCAAAACCCAAAGTGTGTCTTTTATTTATCCACAAATCCCTACAAACCTCCCTGAGATGAAGATATTGTTGTTTTGTAGAGTGAGTCTCTGATCGTTCTAAACTGCCCATGATATTATCTTCATCCATATCTGAGGATGATGGAAGATGAAAATTCTCACCACATAATGGATATGAGTCCTCAAAAGGATACACATCACTAGTCTCAAAGTATGATCGAAAATCGTCATGGGCACATTGCGACAAGTCGTCCTTTAAAGGATGAAATAAATATCTGACCATATCATCATCGGACTGCCAAGAATCAAAATCATACGCAACTAAGGACCAGTTTCTTGGAGATTATAACTCAATCCCCTTTGCACGAGGACCACCCTCAATGTCGTAAATGGGGTCTCTATAAAAATTGAAATGACCAATTTCCCATCTACGTCTCCCAATCTGTATGAAAGTGTCTATATGCTCATCAACCATATCCAAGGGTTCTTTCATAAGCCCATCAATATGACTAAAACTGACCATCTCTTTGTCTTTGTGTGCAAGAAGAACATAGGTTAGGGCATCTTCAACTATATCTTTAGATTCTTTATCACTGAGACTAATTGCTTCTTCAACTTCATGTGCGGAAGGAAGGTAAAATTGGACAACTTCATATTCATCAAGTGGGAGAAAAAATAATGATATCTCATGAGGTTTCTCAACATGTCACACCTCATCAAAATTCTCCTTCCTCTTCATGTGCATGGCCCTCCATCGCCTCTATTGTTCCTGGGATTACACTTAAGGCTCAAAGGGTAATGTCAAGTCATCAAGAATATAAAGGAATGTTTTTAAAGGTGCTTTTTCTTCCGTTAGTTATATGGCATGAATACTCAAATGAAAATAATGACATAATAGAACAAAGGTCGTCTTTTGTTGTTTGAGTCGATTTATAAAATCAAATGAGGTGGGAGAAAATTATAGAAATGTTAAACAAATTGAGGCATCAATACACGATGAATCTTAACTTGTTCACAGAAGAAGAAAATAAAGAATGCAACCTTGAAAGGATATAAGATACAGTAATCCAAGTAGCTCATAGGTCTTGTATTTACTTACAGCAAACATAGAGGAAAAACTTCTTACTTATCAAACAACTGTTAAAATATGGCTACAATATTAGTAGTACTAAATTGCAACCACTCACATATCAAGGAATGAAATAAATAAAAGCTAGAAATATGAGATACAGGAGAAACACATAACTCAAACTGCACAAAGGTTGGAATCTCAGTCTGCACTTGTATTAATTCTCACAAAAGGATATTTTCTCTATTTCATTCGGCAAGAAGCAGCATGTGTTAAGTCTTCGAAATATGTATTTATACAAAAATGTTCTCAACCCTAAGCGGTTAGAATTCTCATAATTTCAAAAATAGTAAATATTACAATAAATGAAATTGAAGAGTTTCATTAGCATCTTCTCTGTCTCTTCACCTGCTGACAGAGACATTTCTTCTTCCCGTCCTGCAGCTCAGAAACAACTAGCCTCTAATCATGACCTGTGAAATCATTATGCATACGTTATCTCATTGGTTCTCAAATGTGTTGGATTTTCCTTGCTCAACATATTGAACACATCTACCCACGAACTGCACCACCAATCTAGAAGGCTCTGTTGTGTCATTCATCTCAAAAGTATATAACTTATTTTCTAAGTGAGGCAACCTATATTCCATTCTCCTATATCCTAAAGATATAGACTGTAGCTATAGAATTGGATAGACTATCCACTTATTAATCTGGGTAATATCAATTTGTTTCAATTGCAAGATTTCATCCCAAGCCTCTTCCATGCTTGTCTTGAAATTAAGCTAATTTTTTGCTATATCAACTTGGCCCAGGACTTCAGAGATATTATATTTTGTGAGGTCCAATGATTCTTTGTCGAGTGAATAGAACGCTTCTTCACAAGATTTCTTCACTTCCTTAGCTAATCTTTTACTTTCAACTATGTTAGCCTCCCAGGTTTTCAGTATTATATCGATTCTAGTTTTCTCCGAAAGAGACAATCTAGAGACCATGAATACTTCATCTCTTGTTGATGATACAATTGCCTCCTGGAAAGTAGCTCGAGCAGCAATGTCATGTCTCTCCTTTAAGAAAATGTTATTTAAGGATTGGTCTACCACCTGAAAATGGTTTTGGACAACTTCTATCTTATTAAAAAGGCATTGTTGTGTTGATTCTAGTTTCTCGCGCACCTCCAATGCTTGGGATTGGAAAACTTCCATATCTACAGATTTGTTCTCAGTCAATTTTATTTTGTCCTGCAGTTGTTTGACCAAATCTCCCTGTCGAATGGCCAATTCTCTACTTGTCTGTGAATTCTTATGCATTTCGTCGAGACTGAATTTGAGTTACTGAATTTCCTGTCTGTCACATGCTCTAATATTCTCAAAACCCCTATACATATTGTCTCTCACACTTTGTTCCATTGTCTTTAGTTGACAATGCAACTGACTTACCAACAATTCCTTATGTTTTAGTTTTTCCTTCAAATTCCCAACTGAATACTGATTTTTTGTGGCAAAAGATCCCAGTGAGCCTGCCACTTCCATAGAGAAATTTTCCTCCTCTAAGGCATGTCCATCACATAACAACCTGTGCCTATTAAAATATGCACCCTCCTTTTGGTGCATCTCTCTTTTTACTACAACCCTCCTCTTCTTTCTAAAGAAGAAGTCAGAAGGGGGAATTTCTTCAACCGAAATGGGAGTAACATCTTCGATACACACTACTTCGGCACTTGGGTTCCTCTGAATGATATGTAAAGGGGTCAAAGACATAATAGGGTCACCTATTTGGATGGCCTGTGGTTTCCCTATTGTATTAGCAGTCGGCGTTTCTGGTGTAGACATCGATGCATCCTCTCCCTTTTTTATAAAAACTTTAGTTTGATCTTTCTTTTGATCATCGGGTTGATTTGATGGTCTAGTATTTTCCCTCTATGTCAAAAATTCCTCTTTCACCAAATTTTCCTGAGTGTATGGTCCACTGGAACTTCCCACTTCTAATTTTTGGGTCCCAACTTCCTTTGTGGTTGGAGATGTCGAAACTTCTCCCTGTAATACCTTGGGCAGACTATTTCTCCAGTGTTTCTGAGAATTATAGAACTCATCTAAATCGTCTGGAGTCAGAGTCTAGACTCAGCTCAACATTTCCTAATCAGACCTCACCCCTCGAAATATCTCATCCTATGGGGAATTTTCATGCTCATATCTCTTCATATTGTAGAGAGCCATGTGATTTCCCACGACCTTCTAGGGATCATGTTTCTTGAATTCAATGTTCACAAGCTTAACGTCCTTTAGGGTTGCGGCCTCTACCTTTGAGTGGCCGAAATATAACAGAGAAAAGTACCAACCTGCAAAGGAACGGTGGGCCACACTTTTTTCTTCCCTTCTTTGAGCTCTTTACTGATTCCTCCTAACACATTTTGATGTGCTACCTCTCGACACAACAATTGATCTGGTAGGAACATTGGTAAGGCATGTGGAGGAACAAAACATCCAAAGACCCTGATGTAAGAGAAGTGTTCCTCAATGTACCAATCCGCTATTTTTCCCAGGTTGGCCACTATCTGGACTGAAATCCTGGGAGGTGGGAAACCGTATATAGCGATATGCATCGACACCACCACATAGTTTCATATTTTGTAGAAGAAGTCCTTTGATTTATCCTCCCATAGCTTGGAGTTATATAAATGTATTGGTTCAGCACTGGTCGAAGTCTAGCTCCAACCCATCAAAGGAAATGTCGTCATAAAACAAGCAACATCTATAAGGTATCATGTAAAATGAGGCAAGTCTTCCTTTGGATTTCGATGACTGATATTCGGTGATTTCCTTGCCCAAACTGTCTGATAATATCTTGGCCCAATTGAAAGAAAAACCCTCTGCAACTTCATGCATGATCGGAACCCATGATAAGAGGAAGTGAGAAGATTTTTCTTTCCTGAAAATTCTACATAACATCATGGCCACATACATCATATGAGCATCTAATGATGCAGTGGCATATATGCCATGGGTGTCTGCTCTGAATTTCTCAGGGCGTGCCCATCAATCCTTTATCAAGTTAGGGTAATTCCTTACACCTTGTGGGCACTCTTCTTCATCGAACTCTTTTAAGAAAGCAACATTATAACTATGTTTGAATGATGGGGACAATTTGTAGATCACCTTTATATGTTCTGGGTGGAAAGATCCAACAACAACTTTCTATGAATTGTGGATGCTCCTGGTCGAGACATCAACGTTCTCTAGGGCCCAGCCTATCATGTCATTATATGGCATGAGCCTTGGTTGCATGGCTATCTTATGCAGCTCTGATTGGGCTACGTATTTGAGATTCATCACCTGAGTTTTGGTCCCCTAATAATCTAACTCTTCTGGATAGTTTCTCATCTCATATTGTAGGATATCACAGACCTGTGTCTAGGTTTTTATGGTCTCCACATCTCTCGAAAATGTGTCCGAGAGGACATCTGTGTTCTGGCCCGAGCTCTCACCAGCCGCTTTAACCATTTTCCATGGAGCCATGATAGTAATAAACTCAGAACTGTGTTACCTGTCACAAAAAATGCACAAAACTTATTATCTTGCTAAGCTTGCTCTGTGAAAAACGTGAATGGAATTCAGAATGCAATATCATTTTCACCATAAGTGCATCAATTTGTGTATACCTTCATTGACAATGCGTTTACTTCCCTTAATTAAAATATTTGGGCAATGATATGATATCTTATTTGAAATCATTTTCCCTAGATCGACTATTAATGACATTAATGGTTAGTGGTTCGTGATCAAGAAAAGAATAGATAAAATTTGAATTTACCCGAACTACAATTCAATGAAAATTTAACATGAGATAATAGTGTTTAACTTGTTAATTAATCATGTTTAACCTTAACTCTTTTCGGGCCCTCAGACCATGGGGTATCTGATAACAGCTTGATATATGATTTCCGAAGCTTGAAACCATGAAATCATTAATTATTCGCTAATTGTCTTTCATCTTTAATTAACTCTTTTTAACGCTTAAGACATTTCAAGGGTTCAGGTTTCGTGAATTTAGAATGCGATGAATGGTGAATATCCAAACTTCGAGTGTACGATGCTATCAATTAACTTTAATTGAGATTAGTTTATTTAACCAAGGTTTAATATTTCGAGACTTCACATTTCATAGATTTACAAGTTAGATCTTCTATTGTTTTCCTAAAGGGTCGCTTTCTGCAGTGACATGTTAAATATTAGGAAGGTATATGTGTATATCATGACTAGGATCGAACGCTTTTCGCGTATCAGGATTCTGAAGGTGAGGCATGTTGAAATGCTTGAAGTACAAAACTCCGAAACTCAAAAATCAGAAGTATTCTTTAGTGATTTGACTCTTTAACGAGTAGGCGGCTCCATAAATCCTAAGAGATTAAAATTGTTTGATTATATGGAAGACTTCATCAACAGTGAGAATCAAGCGTGCATTGTTTTTATTTAAATGCCAATGAAATCTATTTAAAGTCTAAAGTTTGGAAATATATATGTGTTCCAACATAGGCTCCATCTAGGGATCTCGTCTCCCTGCAAGATGTAGAAGAATAGTAGACCAAGTGCCTTTATTGGGTAAATGGAGTCATTATTGAATTTCTGTGAAACACATTCGGAAAAGGATCATACTAAGAAAAAGAGTTTCAAACGAAACTTAGAAAACCTTCAAAACACATCAAATCATGAATTTCAGTTAGACTATTTGAAATTCCTCTTTCTTAAAACGATATTCGGATTTGCTTAAGATAATCAAAGTAAATTTAGCCTAAATATCAAGTTTGATCGATTTCGTTCGCATCAAGGTTAAGTATATGTAATATAATTTCTTAGGGGGATCCCTCGTTGGTTCAGAATGTAAATATTACTGAAAAAGAATTAGATGTTAGAGTATATCATGTAGATATGTATGACAACCATACGAATATCATAGATATTGCTTCACTGCCAGTGAGCCTGTTCAGTACCCCGGTGAAGTTATCTACTTTTCCCATTGAATTTCCTTTCACCACCTCAATAAGAAATTTTGCATTTAAGTATTGAGATGAGGGCAATCATTTAATGAATTTCCTTTCATCATCTCTATTTTTCTTTGGGAAAAATGGGGGCAATCTATTTTTCGAATTTCCTTTCACCATTTTTTTTGGACTAGATGGGGGCAATCATTTTATGAATTTGCTTTCACCATCTGTCATATATTTTAATACATGAAGTGGGTGCAATCAATCTGTATATAACATACAAGGGATGATATATGTTTAATATATTCAAGGAAAGGTTTGTCATAATTTTTTAGTATACTCTGAAACTAATTTTCTTTCAATCTTCAATACATATTCACCTATTGAGAAGATTTTATAGGGGATTTTAAATTTTAGGGATCAACCTTGAGTGAACTAGTCAGTTTAAGACTAGATAAAAGAGATAAAGTTATTAGGATTAGCTTAGACATAATTTCTTTCAGTTAATTTGAAAGGGATGTATAAGTTTTCACCTAACATTATTGAAGACATGTTTTTGAGTTCTTAGAGTTAAGGCGAAATCTTTTCTCTTTATGAAGACCAAGGAGGGGTATTGAGAATTGTAGGAAAATAAAGCTTTAGGATGGGCAGAATAAAACATAAAGAATATTCAAATGTTTTATTGCGAACAAGGTCAATCTCACACAAGCTTGTTCATTGATTCTCGTATTTTCTTTAAGGTCTTTTTATTTTTATTTTCTTTTTTATAAATTTTATTTCATTTTTTATTTTAATTTTAATTTTATCAAACTCAGAGAAGACTTTCAAGATGAGGTTGTAATTATTATATTCATCTGGTTGTTGATCAGGTGATAATATTTGTATGGATGAGACTTCTTTCATATTTAGTGATATCCCCTCGAAAATTTAACTTGGGTCAGTCGGGTGAAGCTCATACCTCAAATTTTCTTTATATTTTCAACCAAGTAAACCATTTATTTATCACCTGTTTTGAGAGAATGCCAATGTTTTGAAAAGTGAGTGTTAGTTTCCGATACATCCTTATCTCTCAACTATCAGCAATCATTCTACATAAAAATAAACATGAGAAATGTCAGAAACTTCTGGAAAAAAAATGGTAGGTGTTACTTGTTTTTTATATTTTTGTTTTTTATTAAATCAACAAACCTGGTCGTATTTACAGTGAAAGTAAAAACTTACCAAAGAAATGAAAAATTGTAAATAAAAACCAGAAAATCAAACCAGTATATATAATGGTGATTTGGAATTTGATTATTGCATTAAGTGTTTTTGGTAACGCTCGTTGACAGGGACGTTAAGGATCTTTCCATCAAGGTTTTCTAATAAGAATTAATTCTTTCCTTCAAGAGGTGTGATATTGAGAGGTTCAAACCAGATGTGATCAAACTTGTCGTTCTTTCCAGCGTCTTATTTTCTAGAATCTCATTTCAACACTAAGTCACCATGGAGGAACTCTCAATCTTTAGCTTTTTTATTGAACGGGGATTTCATGTTGTCTTGATATTTCTGAAGTTTCTCATCCACTTCAACTCTATTTTGTTGTACTTCAATTAACTATTTTATTCTTCTAGTAACATCGTTAGGCTCCTCCTTCGAGTCTTTCCAAAGCTTCATTATAGGTAGGAGATATATGGGGAGGACTACGTTGGTACCATACACCATTTGGAAAGGAGACATTCTGATTGATTTCTTAGTGCCGATTCGATTTTCCCACAAAGCATATTTTAAATGAACATGCCAGTCTTTCTTATTTTCATTCATCTCCTTTTTTATTATGGTGATTAAGCTCGTATTCGATGATTTGGCTAATCTATTTCCCTAAGGATAGTAGGATGTGGAATTTACTAGTACAATATTGTACTTTTGAAAAAAAATGACCATCGCCATGGATTTGAAATCCTGGGCATTGTCCATAACTATCTTCTAAGGACAGCCAAATCTAGATAAAATGTTTCTTCCAATAAATTGATCACCACTGATTATGTAGCATTTCGTGTCGGAATGGATTCTACCCATTTAGTGAAATAGTCTGTGGTGGTTAGAATCCATTTATGTTGTGCGTTAGAGTGTGGATGGATTTCTCCACTAAAATCCAGACCGCATTGTTGAAATGGAGCTTTTGTCTTGACTGAGATCAAGGGTAGTGCAAGAAGCTTTTGTTTACCTGAAAACAATTGACAATGATTACAGTCTTTGACTTTAGTATTCACATCTATAAATAACTTCGGCCAATAATATCCAACTCTCAGGATTTTATAGGTTGTTTCCCTCCAGGCATGGTGTCCTCCACACACCCCTTCATGAAACTCATTTATAATGTTCTCTGTTTCAGATTCTATTAGACATCTTAGTAAAAATCCAAGGGGGTATTTCCAATATAATTGATTTTCAATAATGCAGTATTTTACCGCGTGCAGTTTCATCGTTCTCTCCTTGGAAGGAGTCATATCACTAGGGAACTAAAGAGTCAGGAGGTATGAAACTATGTCACCATACCAAGCTGAGGAAGAAAAATTTTCTTGGATCTAAGTTGCAGGTGTCTGCACGTCAAATTATTCTATGTCTGGAAGTTCTCCGTAATCTTGCAGATGATTTATCCCGAGTGCTCTGAAATTTGATTTGGCTAATAGCTTATCCAGACCTTGACCTTTGATGAGTTTAGTTTGTTTTACCTCAAGGTCAAATTCCTAAATATTGGCTAGAAATCAGACCCTCCTTTCGTCGCTCTCTGGTTGAACTAATATATCTTTCACAGAGCTGGTTGACACGTAGGCAATTACTTTGGAATGTAGTACATAAGTCCTGAACTATTTGAGGGCTTTCACAATAGCATATGCCTATTTTTCCAGTATATCATATTTCAACTCGACATCTCTGAGGATTTTACTAAAAACTACTATTGGTTTCTCGAAACCTTCATCATTCTTTTGTAAGAGCATGGCTGCGATAGTATGTTCGGATGTGAATGAAAAGATCAAGAACTCCTTCATGTAGTCTTGAATGGATAGCACTAGTTCTTCTCCTATCATTTTCTTGATGCGTTCGAAGGATGCTTTATCGTCAGTTGTCCATTTGACCTTGTTGTCCTTTTTCAGCATATCTATAATCAGTTTAACAGTTTCAGCGAAGTTTGGAATGAATCTTCTTAAAAAAATTATTTTTCCTAGAAAAGACTGGATTTCCTTTCTATTCCTAGGAATATTTATCGTATCTATAGCTTCTACTCTTTTCAGATCAATCTTGATTCCTTCTTTAGATACTATTGTTGGACAACTGAGAGGGGGGGGTGAATCAGTTGTTATTGTGCTTAAACAATTATGCTTCTTTTAAACTCTTTGTTGAAACACTAAATGATGATCACAATAATGCAGGGAAATAAACAATTGCTCATTCAGCATCAGTCACATATATGAGAAACACAGAGACAGATATTTCCTGAGGAAACCCATACAGGGTAAAAACCTCTTTTCTTTATATGATAAGTAATAGTTACATTCTTTACATTATCATACATATGATCACCAACTCATAATGAGGCTACAACCTCTGTTTTGCAAGCTGCAACTTGCTGAGACCACCAACTCTCTGTTTTCTCTAGCACCCACTAGAAGGAAGCACCAACTCCCTGGTTTCTCTAGCACCAACTAGAAGGAAGCACCAACTCCCTGACTATTTCCAGCACCAACTGGATGGAAGCACCAACTTCCAATCATACAGG
>ML778231.1:692505-747497 GCA_009831015.1 Picea engelmannii | reverse complement strand
ACTCCCTTTAAAGACCTTGCAGGTTCTCATTGATCCAACGGTGGTCGGGTCCCTGCGCTCGGATCTGACGGATGAGACCTGTCCTCCTATCGAGCTTCTCCCGGTGGCGCCCGATCGCTGCCACGCGTCCTTCCAAATAGACGATCCTGATTATGTCGGGATTTCACCTTGGCTTTTCCCGATGGTAAACCTCGTACAGCTTCTATCTAATCTGACGACCCTCGTTCTTTCAGGAAATTTGAATGAGATCCTGTGGTTGTGGATCTCTGTCTTCCTTATCTTCTGCAAATTCCTGTACTTTGAGCTTTGCCTTTGCTACGCGCGTTTTCTTCAACGTTGTTCCTCCTGAGCTTTCACGTCTGAATCCCCAAGGGATTTTTATCCTTCTTATCCTACCATCTCCACTACTGTACTTGCCATCAATGACAAGTCTATGCTGCCTGTAAAACATGCCAACAATCCTTTGTACATTCTTCCTGCACCCATGCCATCTTCATTCCTGTACTTGCCATCAATGACAAGCATATGCTACTTGTTAAACATTTCCAACAACTATGTGGCCTAAAATTTTACCTTCTTGCATCGCAAAATGAGATTTCTTGGGATTTAGAGACAAACCGAATTTTCAACATTTCTCAAATGTTTGTTTGAGGTGTACCAAGTGCTCTGCATCTGAGTTAGAAAAAAATATTAAATCATCAAGATAAATAATGAAAAAATTATCTCTCTCGCTAACAAAGGCTATGTCCATTGCTTGTTGAAAGGTGGCCCTTGCATTCATAAGGTCAAATGGAATTTTGTAGTACATGAAAGTACCCCATGGAGTGGAAAACGCGGTTTTTTCTTTATCGTCCTCATGTACTGCAGTTTGATTGTAACCTGAAAAGCCATCAATCATAGACATTCAGTTAGCCCCGACCACTTTTTCCAGAAAATGATCCATTTTAGGTAGTGGATAATTGTCTTTAAGGGATGATCTGTTTAGATTCATGAAATCCATGCAGAGTCTGGTTTCACCATTCTTCTTCCTGACTGGAACTAAGTTGGATACCCACTAAGAATACCTGAGTGGAACAATAATCTTTGCATCAAGGAGATTTTTAACCTCCCTTTGTATTACAAGCAAGAGTATAGGGTTTATTTGTCTGAGCTTCTACCTGAAAGGTTTGATGCCCTGTTTCAACGAGATTTTATGTTCAATAATAGTGGTATCATAAGTTTTCAGTTCATCATAAGACCAAGCAAAGATATCCTTGTACTACTTGAGTTACTCATCATATTTACTTTTAATTTCTAGTGGAAGGTATTTAGATATTTTGACTAGTTTAGGGCTCTCCTTAGTGCCAATATCACAATCTTCAACCTCTTCAGGCTGAGGTTCCATGGTAGACTTTAGGGGTATATCGTCTTGATCAAATAATATTTCTAAAGGAATCAGACCCTTAGGAATCTGATTTTTTTTTTAGTACCAACATGCGGTGATCAACAATCTTATCTTGGAACTTCTAAAGATCTTCACCTTCCTGCATGATCCAACTAGGGTCATTCTGATTTTCCTAGTCGATGTGCGTTTTGGAAAATTCATGAACCATTTCTAGAAATTGCTTGATCTTCTCATCGTCTTCAAAGACTTGCCAATGATGTATATTATTTGGTATTGAAGGCCTGTGCCTCATTTCTATGTGATACTTTATCTTCAGGATGACAGGAGGCATGAAAGTAATAACCGCTTTCGCTAGAGAGTCGGCTTGTTGATTTTCTACCCTGGGAATATGATGAATATTAAACGATGAGAAAAAAAAATTCTATCAGATCCTAGGCATAGTTCCTATATGACCTTAGCCTTGGATTCTTGGCTTGATACTGCTGCCTTATATGTTTTACAATTAATTTTACATCACCGTAAACTATCAAATTTTCAATTTTCAATTTCCTGGCAACCTCTAACCCCAAGACAAGAGCTTCATATTCACATATGTTATTATTGTAGTCAATGTCCCACTGTAGTCTATATGAGAAAGGAATAATGAATTCATATTCGGGTGGCACAAACAACACCCCAGCTCCTGCTCCTTCCCAGGAGGAAGCACCATCAAAAAACATTTTCCAAAGTCCTACACTATTTACGTTTTTGTTTGTTTTTTCTATTTTTTGTTTTTTGTTTTCCTCTTGTGTACAAATTTCTTCTGTACATGCATCGAAACCATAATCAATTGATAATATATAGTTCCCTAAATCCTTATCGGCGACATATACTGGGTAATTATTTGGGTTTTGTGGGTCACTTATAGTATATGCCAACCTGGTTTCTTTGTATAGACGGGTGAACTGTCCACCAAAAATCGATATTTTAGCATACATCATGTCCAATTGAAGTGATCCTCCAAATTTGGCACCCCAAGACCTGGATAACAACATACCATACTTTGCAAGAACATCAACAACGACTACATCCATGAGAATTCTCTTCACAGGGATCTGTGCAAGATTAACCACCAAATCCTTAATCATACCGAGGCACTTAACCTTTATTGAATCAAAAGAATACAGATCTTAGCATGGTATAGTAACCTCAAGACCCATTTTTTCCATAATAAATTTGGGCATTAAGTTGTGTGAGGCTCCAAAATCTAGCATACAGTTATGGAGTAAGCGATCATGCACAATCAGCCTAATATAAAAAGGAGCGATGGGGTCTTTAGCATTTTCAATATGTGGACCAAACATTATAGTCGGTCTATCATCTTCTAAATTAATAGCATCTGCATGACTTTCTGCATCTGAGAAAGTTATCATTTTGGCAATTTGTTTTCTATACATAGGATTTTTTGCTAATTCAACTAGAGGTATAGGAATCTTAATTTTATTAATTTCATTTTCCAGATTGAAACTTCCAATCGTCTTCTCGGCCTCTCTGGTTAGGATCTTTGTTTCTCTTCTTTCTGCCCTATTATTCTGTGTTTCTTTTGTTTCGGTAGTCTTTATTTTGGTAGTTTTCACTTCAGTTGTTTTCGTTTTGGCAGATTGTGTTTCAGTGGATGGTTGAGATGCCTCACTCTTTTTACTTCTTGACAAGATCTTCTTCGGTGGATCAGTTGTAGAATTTTTATCTCTATGCCTTAAATTATATTTTTTATGGAGCTCTACCATTATAGAGTTGGTGATTCCTTGATAATCTGACTCTCCCAAATTATTTATACTTTCCTCATTTTCAAACAATGGTTCTTGAACTAGAGATCTCTCGTAATATTGTTTGGTTAGGTGTGATTATCGGTCGTCATCACTGAGATTGTATATATCTTCATCTAACCCCTCATAGTATTGCATGTCATAACTTTGCATGAACTTTTATGTTTTAAACGGGGCTTTGATTTTTTGGTCCTCATTTTTTATTTGTCTTTGTTGGATCTGGGGGTTGGTATTCCTTTTGAAATCTCTCTTGGAAAATGGATCAGGCTTAGCTTGGTCTAGTTCCATTATAGATATTTTATTTGATAATTCTTTGATTATTTTAGCCATGTCATTCATTTTATCCTCTGAGGATCTCCCAGATCCGGAGGGTCCTTCTTGTTCTCTGAAACTTTTAGTTTCTTTGGCTCCTGTCTTAGCCTTTGATTTTATTTTACCCAATGCCATCATGTTCGATTTGATTTCGATAACGTCGTCCTGCATTCTTGTGAAGTCAACAGATCTCCTTTCCCTCAAGAGTAGGGAAAACTCTCGCTCAAAAGCCCCTACGAAATTCACTTTAGTTCTAGGCTGAGAGGGTTTAACTTCTATTGGAATCTTATGATATATTCTATTAAACTTTTGGGTGAATTCTAAGACTGACTCAGAATTATTTTTCCTTAGGGCCCCAAATTCAGTCAAATAATACAAGTGATCTTTCTTTTCTCCCCACTACCTTAAAAAGGTGTTTTCTAGTGCGTCATAAGATGCTATAGAACCTACCGGAAGCCCTCGAAACCAGATTCTTACTTGTCCCTCAAACGTTTGCACCAAAAGTCTCGAATAAAAATCCTCATCCTCAATGTCAAGGACATCAGTAAACTGGTCAAAAAAAATTATGTGCTCTGTGACAGTTAAGTCCCCTTCTCCCGTGAATTTCGATAAGTTATTCATATAATTTTCTGGTAAATCATGAAGGACAGGGGAAAGGACTAAAGGAGCATATCTGGTTGCCACTTTCACAAAAATTCTAATGGGTGGAGGTGGTGGTCCTTTACCACCTCCTCCTCCAACACCGCCTCCAATGCCACCTCCTCCAACAACATCCATTTGATGTCGGGGGGGGGATGAACTTCGGGAGTTAAAGAGAGGGTTTTTGTAAAATGCTAGGGACCAAAGTGGTGACTGTTTATCTTCCTTGGGTTGTAGTGAAGGAAATATCGAGAACTAAGCATTATAAGGCATGAAGTCTAGAAGAGGAGGAAACAAAAAACGTGGACTAACTTCTTCAGACATACAAGACGTATAGATAGGTGAACCAACAAGAGATGAATCGGGGTATAAGGTGCGCTCCTCAGGATTTTTGAGAACATAAACCTTGGTTTTGGGTGAGGATGGGGTAGACAGATAAGTAACGATAGTGGATATGGATCAAGATCTTTTATTCGTATTGTTATTAGTATCGGAAGGGTCAATCTCAATCTTTATTTCAGTGTCGCTAGTTGAGACTTCCACAGAAATCGTTTGTTTAAAATTTTCTTCAGGAGTTAATATTTCGACCAAAACCTGAGTATTTACTTGAGTTATTTTGGGTTGATACTTTTTACCTGAAGATGAGGTAGTAGGCTTGAGCTATCCCTTGGTTTATAACAACTTTTTGGGATCAGATACATGCATAGTCTGTTGATCATATGGGTTCTTTCTGGTATTCTTTCTACCGAATGTCAGTTTATCTATAGTGGAGTTTCCAAGTGAAAGACAAAAATTAGCTTTATTATGTATTCAATCTTTGTTCACTATCAAAGAGAGAAACTTACCATGTCATTCTCCCAGGGAAAAATAAATCTGTTTCTCCATCCTCGGCAACGGCACCAAAAAGATGTTGTTCTTGAGATTACACTTAAGGCTCAAAGGGTAATCTCAAGGCATCTAAAATATAAAGGAATGTGTTTAAAGGTTCTTTTTCTTCCATTAGTTATATAAGAATTAATCCTCAAATGTAAATAATGATAGAACATAACAGAGGTCGTCTTTTGTCATTTTAGTTAATTTATAAAATCAAATGATTTGGGAGAAAATTATAGAAATGTTAAACAAATTGAGGCATCAATACACGATGAATCTTAACTTGTTCACAGTAGAAGAAAATAAAGAATGCACCCTTGAAAGGATATAAGATACAATAATCCAAGTAGCTCATAGGTATTGTATTTACTTACAGAAAACACAGAGGAAAAAATTCTTGCTTATCAAACAACTGTTAAAACATGGCTACAGTAGTAGTAGTACTAAATTGCAACCACTCACATGTCAAGGAATGACATAAAGAAAAACTAGAAATATGAGATACAGGAGAAACACATAACACAAACTGCACAAAGGTTGGAATCTCAGTCTGCACTTGTATTAATTCTCAGAAAAGGAGATTTTCTTTATTACATTCAACAAGAAGCATCTTGTGTTAAGTCTTTAAAATATGTATTTATACAAAAATGTTCTCAACCCTAAGTGGTTGGAATTCTCATAATTTCAAAAATAGTAAATATTACAATATATAAAATTTGAAGAGTTTCATTCGTATCTTCTTTGTCTCTTCGCCTACTGGCAGAGACATTTCTTCTTCCCGTCCTCCAGCTCAGAAATAGTTGGCCTCTAATCATGACCTGTGAAAATATTATGCACACATTATCTCATTGGTTCCCAGATGTGTTGGCTTTTCCTTGATCAACACATTGAACACATCTACCCACAAACTGCACCACCAATCTGGAAGGATTTGTTGTCTCATTCACCTCAAAAGTATATAAATTATTTTCTAAGTGAGGCAACCTATATTCCATTCTCCTGTCTCATGAAGATGTAGACTGTAGCTACAGACTTGGATTGACTATCCACTTTTTAATCTGGGTAATATCAATTTGTTTCAATTGCAAGATTTCAGCTCGAGCCTCTTCCATGCTTGTCTTGATATTAAGTTGATTTTTTTCTATATCAAATTGCCCCAGGACTTCAGAGATATTATATTTTTCTAGGTCCAGTGATTCTTTGTCGAGTGAATAAAACTCTTATTCACAATATTTCTTCACTTCCTTAGCTAATCTTTTACTTTCAACTATGTTAGCCTCCCAGATTTTCAATATTATATCGCCTCTAGTTTGCTCTGAAAGAGAAAATCTAGAGACCATGGCTACTTCCTCTCTTTTTGATGAAACAACTACCTCCTAGAAAGTAGCTCAAGTAGTAATTGCCTCTCTCTCCTTTAAGAAAATGTTATTTAAGGATTGGTCTACCACCCGAAAATGGTTTTGGACAACTTCTACCTTAGTAAAAAGGCTTTGTTATGTTGATTCCAGTTTCGCATGCACCTTCAATGCCTGGGCTTGGAAAACCACATATATACAGTCATGTTCTCAGTCAAGTTTATTTTTGCATGTAGTTGTTTGACCAAATCTCCTTGTCGAATGGCCAATTCTCTACTTGTCTGTGAATTCTTATGCATTTCATCGAGACTGAATTTGATTTGTTGAATTTCCTATCTGTCACAAGCTCTAATTTTCTCAAAACCCTTATTCATATTTTCTATTTCACTCTATTCCATTGTATTTAGTTCACATTGCAACTGAATTACCAATGGTTTCTTCTATTTAAGTTGTTCCTTCAGATTCCCAACTGAATACTGATTTGTTGTGGCAAAATCTCCCAATGAGCCTGCCACTTCCATAGCGAAATCTGCCTCCTCTAAGTTTTGTCCATAAAATAACACCCTGTGCATCTTGACAACTGCACCCTCCATTTGGTGTGTCTCTCTTTTTATTACATCCCTCCTCTTCTTGCTAAAGAATAAGTCATAAGGGGGAATTTCTTCAATCGAACTGGGAGTAAAATATTTGATACACACTACTTCAGCACTTGGGTTCCCTTGACTGATCTGTAAAGGGGTCAAATACATAATAGGGTCACCTATTTGGGTGGTCTGTGGTTTCCCTATTGTATTAGTAGCCAAATTTTCTAGTGTAGACAGCAATGCATCCTCTCCCTTTTTGATCAAAACTTCAGTTTGAGCTTTCTTTTGATCATCAGGTTGATTTGATGGTGTAGTATTTGCCCTCTATGTCAAAACCTCCACTTTCACCAAATTTTCCTGAGTGTCTAGTCCACTATAACTTCCCACTTCTAACTTCTGGGTCCCAACTTCCTTCATGGCTGTAGATGTCGGAACTTCTCCCTGTAAGACCTTGGGCAAACTATTTCTCCAGTGTTTCTAAAAATTATATAACTCGGCTAAATCGTCTGGAGTCAGAGTCTAGACTCGGCCCAACACTTCCTGATAAGACCTTTCCCCTCAAAATATCTCATCCTATGGGGAATTTTCATGCTCATATCTCTTCATATTCTAGAGAGCCATGATCCAGATTTTGATCCAGGAGCTTGATAGGGCTCAGAAAAGCCTAAAAATCAATATTCTTAGAATGATGTCAAAATGGATGTGTACGAAGGCCTCATCAATATGAACTCAACACAACTTGAACGGGCTCAAACAGACATCATATGCTCCTGATATCGTGATCTGAAGTTCAGGTCAAACTGGCAAAAAGTCAAAGTCAAAGTCAAATAGTTTGTGCTGCTGACGTCAGCAGTACATCAGAAGGACAGGTGGCAGAGGATGTTAGCATGACATCAGTAGGACACATGGCAGCACCGGGACATGCCACGTGGCAGTCGTTTTTGGCATTTTTAGGGGTTGATTTGGACCAATAAATATTGGACATGTGGCAGTCTGTACAGCGTGACATGTGGTAGGTACGGTGATGAAATGGCAGGTATGCTTGCGTGGCCAATTGCTGATAGGGAAGGTATGGAGATGACACATGGTCAAATCATTGATTGACAAGTGGCATCATTCCAGCGAATAAGGAGGTGCCACATGGCCCAAACATGGGCTGCCACGTGGCACCAGGTGGTTGGCTCATTTGTTTGTATGTTATAAAAATTATGGTCTAGTTTCTGAGATAGAGCAGAATACAACTAGTCAGTCAGATGCCCTATATGATGTAATTTGAATGCAGATTGTAAATCATTGAATATTTAATAGAGAAAGCCTCCCTCACTGAAGACAAAGGCCGAAGACGTAAGTGAGATTGCCGAAATCCATTATCAACTTCTTGTGTACAATTGGTTGATGGTTTGAATTCTTGTTTTATCTATTATTGCTCTTAATTATCCAAGTCTTTGTTGTTGTCATATTCACATGCATCGTCAGAAAAAGGTCTTGATTAAATTGAGGTTATAGTGTGTAATTGCTAAGCTTCGAAGTTCGGATCAAGTGGTATCAGAGCAGGCTGACATTTGCAGGAACTGTGAATATGGGAAAAAGCTTGAAGAGAGATAAACTCTAGGAGCTTGAGGAGATCAACCAAGCCATGCAGCAAGAGAATGATGAATTGCAAATATTGGTGCAGATTATCAAGGAAGACAGGGAAAGAATGTGAACATTGATGTTGGCAATGGAAGCAAGGCAAGTTGGAGGAAGTCCTTCAGCTAGAATCCCAAGCCCTGTTAGGGATGAAGAAACTTATCCATTCCGAAGACAATCAGATGAGGAGGATTCATATAATCCTGCTACTTGAGTTGAGGAGCAGTCGATAGGAGAGGCCCTTGGCACATTCTCTTCACTAGTAGAAAGCATTGATTACACTCAAGCCTCACCTGTAGTTGATTAGGAAGTGGAGTCCAACCATCCGGAGATAGCAGCATTTGAGAAACATACCAAAGGAGTCGGTATGAGACTGCTATCGAAGTTCGGATACTGGAAGGGGAAAGGCCTTGGAAAATATGTCCAAGGCAATGCCGAGCTGATTGAAGTGCATGAGCGTCCACTCCGGGAAGGATTAGGATATGCAGGAGGATCTTCTGAGGACGAGAGTCCAGTGATTCGTTGCACACACTGTCAAAAGTTTGGACACGATGTTGACCACTGTTGGAAGTGACATCCAGAATTGACACCAGAATGGTTTCAAACTTGGCAAGGCAAACATGCAGCTTGAGGCAATATCAATGCAAACAGTGAGTCGCGAAAGAAAGGTAAATAGGTTAAAAGGTATAAATCACCTTTGCCCACCTTCACTGATGAGCATGCTAGAGTCATGAACCTTATCAGGAAAACGATTGCATGCACATTTTGTAGCAGCAATAACCATTGTGTTGTAGACTGCTGGGAATAGAAAGTATATGGAAGAAAAATCATGGCGACAAGAAGTACGCCAAGATGTGATGATGTGACACTGCAGGTCAAAAAGAATCTGCTAGCAAATTCAGTGCAGCGAAGGCAGGAGTAAGAGAAATCTAAGGGGGATTTGACTCAATCAGGGCATGATTCAATCAAGTTTCTTTGAGCAAGGAACACTTGCTTACATTGTCAGAAGAGAGAACATTGTGAGGATCGTTGTTGGAGGCTGCATCCAGAGTTGCGACTCTCAACAAAACCTGAAGGGCCCGAGCAAAAGACTGATGCTACAAAGGAACAGAAGGACGTTGTCGAGGAGCAGAAGGACACTGGAAGAGGACAGCAGGTGGATACTGTGGAGAAGCAGAGGAATGACCGTGACAATTCGTTGGCAGGAGATGGGTCATCCAACTGGAACTGGGCAGATTTTATGCCCTGTCTGTAAATTGAGTCAGTGTCATTGTTATTGATGTAATAAAAGTGATTTGATTTATGGAATCACTTATTGAGTCTAGTTAATGTTAAGTCTAGGTTATTTGTCATTAGTTGATTGATGTAAGGATAGATTCAATTGATGTAATGAACCTTTTGGGATCCAAAAGGTCTTTAGTGGGAAGGTGTGATCCAGATTTGGATCCAGGAGCTTGATAGGGCTCAGAAAAGCCTAAAAATCAATGTTCTCATAATGACGTCAAAATGGACATGTGTGAAGGCCTCGTCAATACGAACCCAAAGCAACTTGAACGGGCTCAAACAGACATCATATGCTCCTGATATCGTGATCTAAAGTTTAGGTCAAACTAGCAAAAAGTCAAAGTCAAAGTCAAACAATCCGTACTGCTGACGTCAGCAATACAACAGCAAGACAGGTGGCAGAAGATGTCAGCATGATGTCAGTAAGACACATGGCAGCACCAGGACATGCCACATGGCAGTCACTTTTGGCATTTTTAGGGGTTGATTTGGACCAATAAAAATTAGACATGTGGCAGTCCATACAGCATGACACGTGGTAGGTACGATGATGATGTGGCAGGTATGCTTACGTGACCAAATGATGACAAGGTAGGTATAGAACTAACACATGGGTGAATCATTGATTGACAAGTGGCATCAGTCCAGTGAATAAGGAGGTGCCACGTGGCACCAGGTGGTTGGCTCATTTGATTGTATGTTATAAAAATTAAGGTATCCACGAGTTTTGAACTCGTGACCTCCAAGGTAGGCTACGACTTGGGAATAAGTTGTATGCAAATGCGCCACCATACAACTTGTTATTAAAAGTCTAAAAACATTTATTTAAAGTGTTGTAAAGTGTTTAATGGGGGCGAAAAGGGCCGGGGCTACTCCCCAGCCCACAGATTGTGTAAACCATATACGACCGGAGCGCGCAGGAGTTGGTACAGGTTGGCGCTAGCCCTACAGTTTCGGGCTTATCCAAAGGTTGTTACATGTGACCAATTTAAGGGGGATGCATGCCTATTATGGGGGCTTATACCCATATTAAAACTAAAATGGGTTTTTAACCTATAGTTTAGTGATTTTCTCACTAATTTTTTGGCAGTTTTGGTTATTTTGCCATATCTTGGTGGATATTGGGCCAAATTGAGTGCCACGAAAAGTGGGATGTTGGGATTTTATCCCTCTACCTCATGGCTATATAAAATAATTCATTGAGAGGTTTTAGACAAGAAATAAGTAGCAAAGAATCTTGAAGCCAAGGTCAAGTAGTCTTGAGCAGTGTAAGTAGCTGAGATTTGGAGGCAGTTTTCAGGAGTTCTATTACTTCGTTTTCAGTGTCGTCTCTTGCGTCAGGTTTCTAAGACAGAGAATAATACATCTAGTCATTTATATGCCCTATATCATGTAATTTGAATGCATATTGTAAAGCATTGAATATTTAATAGAGAAAGCCTCCCTCACTGAAGACAAAGGCCCGAAGACGTAGGCGAGATCGCCGAACTCCGTTATCAACTTCTTGTGTACAATTGGTTGATGGTTTGAATTATTGTGTTATCTATTATTACTCTTAATTATCCAATTCTTTGTTGTTGTCATATTCACATGCACTGCTAGAAAAAGGTCTTGATTAAATTGAGGTTATAGTGTGTAATTGCTAAGCTTCGAAGTTCAGATCAAGCCATGTGATTTCCCACGACCTTTTGGGGATCGTGTTTCTTGAATTCAATGTTCAAAAGCTTAATGTCCTTTAGGGTCATGGCCTCTACCTTTGAGTGGCCGAAATATAACAGAGAAAAAGTACCAACCTGCAAAGGAAAGGTGGGCCACACTTTTTTCTACGCTGCTTTGAGCTCTTTACTAACTCCTCCTAGCATAGTTTGATGTGCTACCTCTCGGCACACCAATCGATCTGGTATGAAAATTGGTAAGGCATGTGGAGGAACATAACATCCAAAGACCCTGATGTAAGAGAAGTGTTTCTCAATGTATCAATCTGCTATTTTTCCCAAGTTGGCCACTATCTGGTCTGAAATCCTGGAAGGTGGGAAACCGTATATAGCGATATGCATCAACACCACCACATAGTTGCATATTGCGTAGAATAATTCCTTCTCTTTATCCTCCCACATATTGGAGTGATATAAATGTATTGGTTCAGCGCTAGTCAGAGTCCAACTCCATCCCATCAAAGGAAATGGTGTCATAAAACAAACAACATATATAAGGTATGTCGACATGTAAAATGAGACAGGTCGTCCTTTGGCTTTCAAGGAATGATATTCAGTGATTTCCTTGGCCAAACTGTTTAATAATATCTTGGCCCAATTGAAAGAAAAACCCTCTGCAACTTCATGCATGATCAGAACCCATGATAATAGGAAGTGAGCAGAGTTTTCTTTCCTAAAAATTCTACATAACATAATGGCCACATACATCATATGAGCATCTAATGATGTAGTGGCGTATATGCCATGGGTGTCTGCTCTGAATTTCTCAGGGTGTGCCCACCTATCCTTGATCAAGTTAGGGTAATTCCTTACATCTTGTGGGCACTCTTCTTCATCAAACTCTTTTAATAAAATGGAATTATAACTAAGTTTGAATGTTGGGGACAATTTGTACATCACCTGTATATGTTCTAGGTGGAAAGATACAACAACAACTTTCTGTGAATTGTGGATGGTCCTGGTTGAGACGTCAATGTTCTCTAAGGCCTAGCCTATCATGTCATTATATGGCATGAGCCTCGTCTACATGGATATCTTATGTAGCTCTGATTGGGCTATGTATTTGAGCTTTGTCGCCTGAGTTTCAATCCCCTCGTAATTTCTCAGCTCATATTGTAGGATATCACAGACCCGCGTCCAGGTTTTTATGGTCTCCACAACTCTCAGCGATGTGTCCGAGAGGACATCTATGTTCTGGATCGAGATCTCACCAGCCACTTTAACCAGTTTCCATGGATCCATGATAGTAGTAAACTCAGAACTATGTTACCTGTCACAGAAAATGCACAAATCTTATTATCTTGCTAAGCTTGCTCTCTAAAAAAAATGAATGGAATTCAGAATGCAATATATTTTTCACCTTAAGTGCATCAATTTGTGTATACCTTCACTGACAATGTGTTTACTTCCCTTAATGAAAATATTTGGGCGATGATCTGAGATCTTATTTGAAATCATTTTCCCTAGATTGACTATTAATGCCTTTAATGGTTGGTGGTTCGTGATCGGGAAAAGCATAGATGAAATTTGAATTTACTTGAACTGCGATTCAATGAAAAATTAACATGAGATAATAGTGTTTAACCTGTTAATTAATCATGTTTAACCTTAACTCTTTTCGGGCCCTCAGACCTCAGGGTATCCGATAACATATTGATATATGATTTTCGAAGATCGAAACCACGAAGTGATTAATTATTCGCTACTTGTCTTTCATCTTTAATTAACTCTTTTTAACACTTAAGAAATTTCGACGGTTAAGGTTTCGTGAATTTAGAATGCAATGGATGGTGAATATCCAAACTCTGAGTGTGTGATGCTATCAATTACCTTTAATTGAGATTACTTTATTTAGCCAAGGTTTAATATTTTGGGACTTCGCATTTCATAGATTTACAAGTTAGATCTTCTATTGTTTCCCCGAAGGGCCGCTTCCCGTAGTGACATGTTAAAGATTAGGAAGGTATACATGTATATGGTGACTAGGATCGAACGTTTTTCACGTATCAAGATTCTAAAGCTGAGGAATGTTGAAACACATGAAGTACGAAACTCCAAAACTTGAAACTTCGAAGTATTCTTTAGTGATTTGAGTCTTTAACGAGCAGGTGGTTCCATAACTCCTAAGAGACTAGGATTGTTTGATTATATGGAAGACTTCATCAACAGTGAGAATCAAGCATGAGTTGTTTTTATTTAAATGGGAATGAAATATATTTAAAGTCTAAAGTTTGAAAATATATATGTGTTCCAACAGCCTCTTCATCACAAGGGGCTTGATCCTTAATGCAGAGTACTTTGTTTTTTCCAAAAAGGAAAATTCTCATTCTTTTTGTTGTTTTAGACTTGATCTTCAGTGGGTTCTTCCTCTCTCTAGATATTTTATTCAGAGGGAATAGCTCTTAAATTCTCAATTAGATCCAAAGGAAGCATCATTTCCTGAAAAACATCTTCAAGGTCATGAATAGTATCTTCAAATTGTTGAGACTTCAGTCCATAATGCTTGAGAAGTTATCGGAAAAAGATGACTAAGTCCTCTAGAATTTCAGTATGCTTTAGAAAATCTCCTTGTTTCTCACTTAGGGATAGCAAGAATGATTGCGTCAAAGAATTTTTTGGGTTATTTGATACCAACGAATGAATTCGAAAAAACTAGGCAACATGGGTAACATATGAACATGGATTACCATCAAATTTTGGGATATCATCTCATGCTTTCAGAAGGTATTTATCATATTCCTCCATGGTTCAGAGGATGGAAAGGGTAATCAGAGAAAGATGGGTTCTTGGGTTGCATATTTTCCATATGAACTTAGAAAGTTCATCAAAGTGAAAAGAGATCTTCCCTCAAATGGATTCACCAGGAAAGTTATGGGAAAAGGATTTGGGATCAAATCTCACCAAACTTTCCTTACTACACGAAAGAGTATTTAAAAGCCTCCACGACAACTGTGCCAAAATGTTATCACATAAATTGTAGGTTGGGAAAATCCCAACCCAATCCACAAGATGGTGAGAAATATGGGAGAGTATCAGCACTGCCACCTTAGATAAATCCCCCCCTCGCTTTAGTGAAGGAAAAATCCTACACAAAGGGGGAATCTCTAGTGACCCTAGGGGGAAATGAGATGGATAGTGGAGTAATGGAAGTTGATTCCCCTATAGGTCAAGTTACAAAGTGGAAGATGGCCTGGAAATGAGTCTTGGTGATGGTAAATGGTTTCCAGAGCCTTGAGTACCTGCACCAGAGTGTTACACCTGCTCGAGACAAGATAAATAACCAAGATACAAGCATGAGTATCAAAGGGACAAGCAAGTGAAGTTTTATGTCCTAATCTACAACAGTAATATATATATATATATATATATATATATATATATATATATCAGTTATGAAATCAATTATTTACTACAGAAATAACCATCAAAAGCATCAAATATTTATTGAGTAATGAAGCATTAAACCAGTAGATGAATTCCCAATACTTTAGCACACATTTTGATGGTGAATTAGGGATGCGAAAGGATGTCTTTAGAGATTTTTCAGAGCAGCCAAATAGCTGTAGAAAATATTTTCTATAGAAAAAAAATTTACCCCAAGAAACTAGCCAACAACTTTCCCAACAATAGCCAATATCAAGTAGATAAACATTAGCAACTTTTTAATTATTTTCAGAGGTAAAAGAGTGAGAAATTAAGTTTGAAAAGGAGATTTTGCAGCAGCCCTAGTGGGTGTAGCATAAGTTTGTAACAATGGAAATATCCTTGACCAATCAAGATGCCCTAGTGGCTCAAGCAAGCTATTAAGGAAAATAATAGATTCCACTTTGAACAAATTCAATATCTCGTAAAATCACGCATTCCAATGCAAGTAATTTATTTCTTGATCCGGATTATTTTAGGAAATAAATGAGAGTAGAGATATAATAAATAAATGTATAGAGATATACAATATATCCAATAATATAATAGACATTTATCATAGATATAACCATAAACATAGAGATACATTAATACACAATTTCTATTAATGAGCGAAATGTACAAAACTGTAGAAATACAAAGTGAAAGACTCGCTAGATTGGTGGTAACTTATCTCTAAGAAGAGATGTGATGGCTACTCGCATTCACAAGAAGATGATTAAAATGAGCCTCTAAAGGCATTTTTAACATGATAAATAAAATCCAAAACCCTAACCCCAGAAGATGAAAAGCCAATAGTTGTGTGGACCCCGTTTTGGGTAGTTTGTTGTATCAACTTCCCGAGGGCATAACTTTGGCATACAATCTCCATTTGGGGCGCATGAAGCTCGTTGGAAATTTATCGTCGAGAAGAATTATTTTGGGATCTTAATCAAATCCTTTGGATATCGTTAAGATTTTCTATCCCGAAAAAACTTCATTTAGGCCCTCGAAATGGCCTCGAAAGTTTAGGAACCAAAAACCTGCTAAAAATAGTAAGTTGCTAGAAGAATGTTTTGTGCCAGTTGGAACAGGTCGATGGCCATCGATATCCACTTGGATCAATCCTCCTTCCTTATGAAGCAATGGTCTCCATTGTGTTGAGTTCTCGGGGGGGAGGGGAAAGTGTTTGTTGAATATGCATCTTGATGAGCTGCTTATTTTGCTGGAGAAGTTGTGTTGCTTAGATTTTTTAAGGTTGTCATGAACCTGTGGCTAGAAGAGCTGGACCTTTTTAACCACTGTAACTACATGAGATGATTTTGGGTAGAAGGAATCCTTGCACTTTGCTTCAATATTTTCGACCTGCTTTTGCTGGACAGAAGGTGCTTGAACTGAGGCAACAGGTCGCGGTGTTCTTATGTTCACCTTTTGAACAAACTGTGAAGAAGCTAAATTTCATAGTATCGGATACTACCTTGGAACACCGTTTAGGTGGGATGGTAGTCAGAACTACCTCTGGTATCCTATAGAGATGAACCTCCATAATAAAAATGACACTACGAGGTCGAGATTCATAAATAGCATGGCACTTCCACATATATGATTGGCCAAAAAGAACCTCACAGACATCCAGTGGGGAAAAATCACATAATACCTCATACTTGAAGATTTGGATTCCATATGACAATCGACACTGTTGGTTGACGCAGAGGTCTTGTCCCTGGTGCAGCCACCTAATGGTGTATGGTTGGGTGTAGTGTTTTCAACAATCCCAATTGTTTGATGACCTTTGCTGAGATGAGGTTCTTATGTCTTCCACTATCAATAATAAAATGAAATGGGGTCCCCTTCACCCACATATGTGAATGAAAATGCAGCTCCCCCTCTACAAGATTTGTTGGTTCTTCTGGTTGAATTGTTGTGGTCGTGATAGTAGCAGTGGGGTCTGTGTCGATGATCTATCTTCTATGATTATTTTTCGAATCATATTCTAAATCATGGTTCAGCTCCTTATCTTTGATATCAGCCACCAATGACTATTTTGAGTGACATTCATCGGTCTTGTGCTGGGGGATTTTGTGGAAATCGCACCATTTTCTAGTGTCCTTCGTCTTCCCGTGACCCTTTTTTTCCTATGGCTTGGACTGGTTTTCGAGAGTTTGTTTGTTAGGGACATGTTTATCATACTTTGGTTGTTGCGTATTTGCAAACCCGAACTCTCGTTTGTTCTGGTTCTTAAATTTCTACTCGATTTTAACAGGATATCGATAAGAAACACCCAATGATGATATGTCCAGAAAATCAATTTCACTTTGGATATATCTGTGTAGAGCCCCAACGTATTTCAGAACCAAATGTTGCTTGGAGTCTTTGATACCCAGCTTGGTGCACAAGGTATGGAAGGTATTGGTGAACTACATAACTTATTGGCCCCTCTCTTGCCACAGTGTGGTCCATCTCATGTAATGGTCATCATAGTTGCCAATAGGGTAATATTGTTCCTTCACCGCATCCACAAAAAAATACCAAATGGGCTCGGCCCCGTATATTCCAGAATCCTCTGTGTAACTTTGCTCTGAGTAAGTTTTCCACCAATGTTTGACATGGGGGAGATCCTTAAGGAGTGTGAAGGTGATCTTTTCTCTCTCAGATAAATTATGAACATAGAAATAACCTTCTAGCAGATTTAACCATTTTTCTAGGGCATTTGCATCTATTTGTCCTTCAAATATGGGAATATAAAAATTAACTTGTAACTTGAAAGGTGAGGTGATTCCAAAGTGGTTGCTTGATGAATACGTGCATGTTGTTATCAGCAGGCATTGAAGGATGGGGGAAAATTCTCCATCATTTCGTCCCTATGTCGCATGAGAGATTGCTCAAGAAACAGATTAATATAATATTTTGCTCTTTCATTTTTATTTTCTTCTGCCATGGAGGGTTTCTTGAGCATGCGAGAGAAATTTTCCTCATGAGAGACAAGCTCGAGACCCAACTTTCTATACTCGGACCTCGTCGGGGACAGACACTGAAAAAAGATCAAGAGCAGACTACTCTGATACCACTGATCCAAATTATTTTCAGCACGAAATGAGAGAAGAGATATAATAAATAAATGTAAATAGATATATCATATATCCAATAATATAATAGAGATTTATCAGAGATATAACCATAAACACAAAGATACAGTAATACACAATTTCTATTAATGAGCGAAATGTACAAAATTGTAGAAATACAAAGTGAAAGACTCTCTAGAATGGTGGCAGCTTATCTCTGAGAAGAGATGTGACGGATACTCGCATTCATAATAATATGATTACAATGAGGCTCTAAAGGCCTTTTTAACATAAATAAAATCCAAAACACTAACCTAGAAGATGAAAAGTCAACATTTTTGTCGACCCTGTTTTGGGTAGTTTGGTGTATCGACTTCCCGGGGGCATAACTTTGGCATATGATCTTTGTTTGGGGCACACGATAGCTCATTGGAAATGTATCGTCGAGGAGACTCATTTTGGGGGTTCAATCAAAGACTTTGCCTATCATTGAGATGCTTGATCCCGAAAAAACTTCATTTAGGCCCTCAAAATGGCCCCGAAAGTTTAGGAACCGAAAACCTCCTAAAAATAGTAAGTTTCCAGAAGATTGTTTTGTACCAATTGGAATAGGTGGGTGACCACCGATATCGACATAGATCATTTCTCCAATGAAAAATATTATTAGTGCCTTTCCAATTGGTTATGGAGTATTGGGTTAAGGCTAGGTTTGCAAGTCCTCTAGGGGTGTAATCCCTTTTACTCCCTAGAGTATGCAATACCTAGAAGGGTAAATCTAGGAGGGCATACACCCTTGTACTTCTCCTAGAAACCTTTGAAAAATGATTTATCCAATAGAAATTAAAATGAACTTGGTGGAGGGTGTACACCCTTATACTCCTCCAAGGGTTTTAAGACAAGAATAACTTGAAACAAGAAGAAATTACCAATTATTGCATAAAATTCCTTACAAATTTCAATGCTATCAAGACAAAACCCTAGCTTACCAAGAAATATCATCCACATGCCAAGAAAAAAATCCAAGAGGAGTAGCACACCACTTTAGCTCCATACTAAGCAATATAGCATCCAAAAATTTGCACAAAAGAGAGAGATTGATTTTCCCAAGTAGGGCGAAAATTTCAGCCAAGAGTATCTTCCCTCAAGTAAGAGAGTTATATCCAAATGAAATGAAAGTGATCCTTATTTATACAAAACCTCTGAAAAGAGTTTGTCCACATAAATTAGGGTAAACCACAAAATAAGGGAGCCATTCTCCCTTTATTTTACCCCTTTACAAAATAAATTTAAATGTAACTTTAAAAATGAACATAAGAAACCCCAAAAGGTGACGTCAGCCCTCTCTAGGGTGATGTTTTTATACTTTAGCAAGTCATTGACAAAATGGAGGAGGTTATTGGGCCTTCTAAGACTCTTTATTCATGTGCTAGGATCATCTCTATGATGCAAAAGGTCTTCCTCCTCCAAAAATGCCAAGTGTCCATCAAAACAACATCAACACCACCAAAACCCTAGCCCTAGGGTGACATCAAACCCTCCAAGATGACGTCCTAACCTACAAAAGAAAATCATTGAGCTTGTAAGGGCTATGTGAGGTCCTTCAAGGTCTATTCCTTTTCCTCCAAAGGCAGCATTCATATTTTTTCTTTCCCCAAGGTCTGGGCTATGGCATCCAACCAGTGGGATTCCTGACCCAATGAAGGCCCAGGCTAGGCTTGTTCCTCCAAAATGTCCATCAACACAGTCCTAGAAATACAAAAAAGTATGCCCTCCAAGGATGTCAAGTCAAAGCATCATGGAAATTAAAATCGCATTTAATATAAGAGTCATCTAAGCATGTCAATCAAAAGCTACCTCGTCAAATTAAACAAGTGTTCAATACCCTATGCAATTTTCCAAGTTTAGGTATGAGAGGGTTGACAAGGTGACCTATTGGGTGAACTAGACCTTAAGCCAAGGAGTGTTTCCTAGGTGGAAACCTCTCTGATTCATGTGGAGAAGATGAAGTGGATTGGGGTAAATACTTTTGGGCATGGGGTTCATGACAAACAAGGGTTTTAATTATATCATTTATGGGTGCCTTTGTAGAGGTTGCATTGCACCTTCGTTTTCAATGTATCTTTTTTCCAAGCCCTTTTATTGCCATTAAATGTTTAATAGGTTTCCAGGTTGAAGCCAAGGTGGGAACTCTACCTAAGCATGAAAAACATTTCCCACCTTGACTCTACCCTGGTCACACTATGATTCCCCAAGTTGAAGACTATGTGTGGGACTTCTACCTGAGCATGAAAAACATTTCCCGCACACGCTCTACCTTGGTTGGCATTTTTATATTTTATTTTTCATGGGTCCCACTAGTTTCTTATAAGAGACATTTCATTGTCCTCGAGATCCCTGGACGAGCATCTAGAAGGTTTATGATTGGATTTTATATTTTTCTAGTTACAAACCTTCGGGCATTCAGCCCCTTCTTCCCATGAAATGAGGTACAATCCTTCTTGGGTCAGTATACCTGAAAATCCAAAAAGTTAAATTGACGAAAAAGGGGTGAAGTGTGAAAAATTTACTAGGGCACAAATTTCAACCACCAACATGAAACAGGGCAAAGAGCATAATTTCGAAGCAGGTGTTCTATAATCAAAAGCCACTCTAAATGCAACATACTCAAATTCCTCAAATATTAAAGTGACACATACCACAATACCTTATTTGTACCTCATGGAGCAAGACCCATCATCTTCCGGAAGCAAGTTGATGTAGTCGATGCCATCGTCAGGAATCCAGGATGTGTGGTGGTGAAGCGAGTCTTTTTCTGTGTATGTGGACACTATTAGTCATCTCTCTCTTGGTACTCCATGTCTGCAACCTTAGGGCCTTGAGATATCGTCTCCTTAGTTATCCCTAGGAATTGAGGATAACAGTATCAAAATCACAAAATGATCCCTTAGATTACCATATGTTTATTTTAAAGTGTCGTTATCCTAGCAGCAATCTCATATTCTTTATTTCGATGGGGCATCTATGTACAACACAGGGGAAGAAAGAGTGGGGGGGATTATGTGTGATCCTGGAGGAAACATATTGATTCAATTATGGTGGGGATTAATAAATGTAACTAATAATCCTTCCAAGGCTTACACTCTATGGAAAAGTCTTAAGCTTGATAATGAAAATGGTATCTAGAATCTCATCATTTTGAGGGATTCAATGTTAGTGATATGTTCTATTATAAATCGATCTGACCTTGAAACTAAATCCCTTCCTAGAGTTTTATCTCTCTAAGTTATGATTCTTGAGGAGTTTGAATTCAATGTCTTTCACATTTTGCGTATGCATAATTTCGTTGCATACATGTGTGCCAAGCAAGGTTCGAATGTCAGTGAAGGTGTCTTGAATATGAATGGGGTATTGGGGTTTCTTCATCTACCTTAAATATGGGTTATGTTTCAAATTTTTTTGTAATGGTTGGAAGTTGGTGCATTCTATCACACATTTTATAGGTTTCCCCTCATATAGATCACTCATTTGAATTTATGGATTCATAATTCCAATCTTGTGTGAAATTCCTTATAACGAAGCGATGGCGGATTCTTTGGTTTCTATATAAATGAGCTTTCCCAAGAGATGGTTTTTGTGCGTCCACGGTGCTAAATGGATTACTATTCAAAGGGTGGTGGTGAGAAAGATCCTCTGCACACACTCAACATGGTATGTCTATAATCTTCAGTTCAGGTTCTATCCTTCAGTTATGGTATGTATGGCATAAAATATCGATTATAATCTCTTTAGCATCGTCTCTAGTTTATGGATTTTCCTCTATTTGTAATACCCTTGTTTCCCCTAACTTGTAAATATAATTATATTACTACTAAAATACTATGGAAAGATTTGTTATGTGTGTATTTTGGGAAATGTTGAACCTTTGCTAAAGAAGGTAAGGTGAATATTTTTGTTAGTCAATAAAATGAAAATGGTTGAATAATTGTTTAAGTTGTTGCATATACATATTATGATGTCATGAGAGGGAATGGTGAGGGGAACCATGACTAGTTGAGAAGACCCATGCCAGGAAGTACTCTGCTGAATTACAAAGGTTCAAAACCCAAAACTGTCCTCTTCCCCAGAAAAACTTAATTACCAGTCAAGCTAGTGGTTGGTTGGTCCTCCTCAGAAATCAATGACAGAATAGGCATAGCACCCATTTGGAAGATTTTGATATGACCCACGAATTGGGGGATTTGACCCACAAAATCTTGTTGTAGAAGGCAAGAAAAAGAGGAAAATCATGGGCAAAGAGGAGAGGATGCAAAAGGTTGAGTCTGGGGACCAAAATCTGAGTGGAGAGGAGTGTGAGAACTCTCTTAGTTCTTAGCATAATAGAGAGAAGTGAAGAAATGTGTTTTATGGGTGCATGAATCATTGGAAACTGTCTTCAAATTAGGTTGATAAATCACGAAGGAACTAAGAAGGGAGGGAACTAAGGAACTGTTGGGCAATGAGAGGCCTCCCATGTGGTGTGTATGACATTTTTTGTAGCTCTTTATGGAAAGAGAAGATCCCTTGCTTGGTCGATTAAAGACTTGGCTTGTTGAGTTCCTGTAGGTGAAGGAGAGTGGCCTTCATCTTTTCTCATGTGATGAGTAAAGGAAATTCCTCTCATGGAATCATACTCTGGCTAGGGGGTGGACAGATCTGAAAAACATTAGGAGAATTCATGCTTATGGTTAGGTGTAAAGTGGCACACCCTTCAACAGTCACCAACAATTTATAAATTTCAGATAAGTGTTTTTTGTGCCTTGTAATGCCATGACAAGTTTATTAAATATTATGGAATTCATGTACTAGTTATTTGAATAGTTGGTCATCTTATTCAAATAGTGGAAATTTCACTCTAATTATCTGGATCACTATGAATTTGAAATAAGATCTGTGAAAACACATTATATTGTTGGTTTTCTGCCCGTCTTTGTTTGGAAAATGAGGTTGTTAGTAAATGTTTGTCACTCAAAGTATGAGCAGAGTGTTGTACGACCACTGATAGTGATTTATGTGGACAAATCCTCAAGTATTAGTAAGGTCAAGCCACTAAAGTCCTCATAAAGTAGCTTGGTAATTAGGAAAATGCAATTTTTGTTAGAAACTTGAAGGTCGAACAACTGACTTTGGCCTCTCTGTTGGCCTCAAAAATCTACTAGACTCATCATTTGACGGAAGTTCAGACCCTTGTTTGGAATTAAGAGAATAATTCAAATTTTAAAGAGAGGCAAAGTATTTTAAAATAAATAATAAGAAAAGAATGAGAAATGTAAATTTAAGTTTTTAAGTGGAAATAAAATGAAATTTATAATTTAACACATTGTGATTAATGAAGTTTCATGAGTATATGGTAAGAAAGGAATTTATACTAGGAATTACACATGAAATTAATGTCCAAAGGGGAAAGAATTGGAAATAGTAATTATTCCCTCAAAATAGAAAGAAATGCATAAAAGAAGGAGGATAGTAATTTCTAGTAAAACTATAATTTTACCATGGTGGCTTTAATTTCCAAGAAATGTAATATTCTGGAAAAAGAATTTAAATAAATAATTTACATGAATTGATACATATGAATGTGTATTTATATTTTTTCTAGAAAAAAATGAATGAATAGTAAAGTTTGAAAACTACTGGTAAATTCCCAAATTTACCATTTAAATGTCCTAATATTTGAACAATAAGGTTGAAAATTATTATATTAAAATTGGTGAATTCCAATCTTGTGCATGAGAAAGGGGTAGCTTGGATTTTTCCTTTCCCTTCGGTACAAGGATTTAACCATGCCAAATTTCCCAATTTTAAATTTATGCTCTGTACATGATCGCCCTAAACTCCTGAAGGAGTTATCAACAAGGCATTTATTTATCAGTATTTTAAGTTCTGGAAACATAATTTCCATTTCTCTTTCCAACATAAATATATACTAATTATTATAAAAAATCCCTCTCTTTCAGAGTTTGACCGTCGGAGGTTGGAAATGGGAGTACATAAATGGAGTCAAAAGTTGTGGGAGCGATGGCTTGAGTGTTGTAAGAATTAAAAAATTAAATGTTAAATCCAATCCTTTCGGAGTCTAGCCATTGGAGTGAAGGAAAGGGCACATTTGAATGAAGTCTGAAGATTTCAGAGCGATGGAATGAGTGTTATAAGGCAATAAATACATTTATAATATTAACCATTTCTCTTTCATGATTGGTTGTTGAACAAACGAAAGGAGCACATATGATTAAACTTCGAAGGTTTTGGAGTACGATAGCCTGGGTACTATAAGGTCCCACATATATTTTATAATATTAAATATTTCTCTTTTGTAATTGGCCATCGAAGTAACAAGAGAGGAGTGAACGCTTGGAGTGAAATAGCCTGAGTGGTATATATATATATATATATATATATATATATATATATATATATATATATATACACACACACACACACACACACACATGAAGATTTTAGCGCAAAGTAAGAAGCAAGGGCTTGTGAATTATATGTTAATCAAGGTTATAAACTTAAGTGTACTATAGTTAATTAATTGTATTATATTATAATATAATTATGTTTTAAGATGATTAATTGAATTATATCATGGGAGATCCCTCGGGGGGTAGCTCAATTGGAAAGTGTCATGATATGAAGTGTTATGTTCGATGAGGTTCTGAGTTGAAATCCCCCCAATTTACTCATGCATGTGGAAGGGGCATATGTATGGCACCTGGAGGTTATACTGGTAGTTGTCGAAATCGACCCCATGTCACGCGAGTACAAGACCAGCCCAGTTGTTGATTCCTCCAGTCATATATATATATATATATATATATATATATATATATATATATATATATCATGAGATAATTAATTAATTTCATTATAATGTGTTTATAACCTAGATATTTAAATTAGAAGATAATTAATTAATTGCATTATAATGTGTTTATAACCTAGATATTTAAATTAGCACTAAACCATTCCCAAGGAAATGGAGAGAAAGTAAGTCCTCATCAATTTTCATTCCAGTATATTAGGCTAAGTAAAAATATATTTAAAGGGGGGTAATTAATTAATGAAGACTAATTATCCCTATTGAGGATTAAATAATTGAATACTAAGGAGTGGTATTTTAAGAAAATATTGATTAAGTAACTTATTTAGTTTATAGAAAATGGACAAGTGTTAATCTTTGTTCGAGCAAGACTTTGTACCCTATGGTGATGTGGCATTTCGCGATGGGTTCACATGTTAAATGGATATTGAGCCATGTGTCACGTTAGGAGACAGGTACATAGTGGTAGCAGTGACCAAGGTGGAAAGCGAGATTCAATCTCAATAGTAGATTTCCAAGGGCCCCACATAAGCTAGGTGCAACTGGAGTAGGAGAAGGATCATTAACCATCATGCAAGTTGGTGACTCTGAAGTAATTAGAGTTGTTGAAGTTCCAACCCCAAGGGTCGTTGGATCTGTAGGTTAGATCCGTCGGGATGTGTGTAGTCATAGAAAGTCTATCGGAGTGGATTAGGTGTGGGAAATATGCTAACCACGATGGGAGGACTCTGGTGAAGAAGAAAGTCTCCAAACCAGAGGACGGGAGAGTCAGATGGGTCAGGTGTAATATGCCACATCAGTACCATGTCGGATGGCATGAGTGACGAGGAACCACATAGTTTCCACATGGCACTAAAGATGAACTCAATGAATGAAATTCTAGAAACTCTGAAGATATTGTAACTTTTGATCCATAGCTCAGTTCTAAGCATGGTTATAGTCATTGGAAATCTCTTGACGAGCAGAAGATGACTGTAGCCTCAAAATGAGGCATTGATATGGTTGAGGAAAAGTGAAAATTTATTACCCCATCCCTTAAAAAGGTACTTTGGGGGTTGGGTGTCTTACAGAGTTGTATCATAGAAAGAAACAACAATAGTCCTAGATGGGCCAGAAATCATTCCCAGGACTGGTATAACAAGGCCAAGACAAGAATTTTAGAAATAGTTCCTCTGCATTGGAAAACATTTATCTATTATTTGCACAAACCCGGTGATTGAAATTTCGTTTTGAAATTTCTTGCAGTAGAAAAGTTACATGTTGATTCGCAGCATAAGGAGCATATTGTTGCTTTATGATAGCTACTCCTACAGGAGTGGGAATATGTTGATAAGCAATAATGGTTGAACCTAAATGTGAATGTCTAAAAATGGCAAAGTCATGTTAAGGGTTGTTTAAGCCCAAGAGATGGATGAACTAGTGATTGTAATGTTTCCTCTAAGCATGGGCAGTTGAAGTCTCTGGCATTTATGATGGTTTTTTATATGAGGGTTAAAACTCTTACGAAAAATTATTTATGGTTAAAGTAATTGAATAAGGAGTGATAGAACCCTTGGAAATAATAAATTATTTCTTCAAAAAAAGGGAAAACCATGTATGTATAGTTCCTCGTGATTGGAGGATTAGTGGAAAATGTGTAAGGTGAGTTTACTTTACTCATGATGAGTAAAACTTGTTACTAGAAAAATATCGATAGGAAAAAATAAAAGGAAGTTCCTTGGACTGTGGTTAGTGCTCGTTAAGGAAGCAAATGATATGAGGGCATGAGCCATCTTATGATCTCATGATTGTACTAAAGAGAGTGTATATACTTATTCACCTAAAAGATTTCATATGCAAGTGACTGCAAAATGGAAAATAGTTGGAATACGTCTGCATTGTAGGAATGGGTGAAATGCTTGGTACACGAGGATATGTTGGAATGCATATGGAAAAGATTGAGCATGCATATAACATGCATATAGATTGGATGTAAAATATGTTGATGTCATAGATCATATGGTTAGTCATGATCTAATTATAGCAACATAACTAAAATTTTGATGATATTGATTGCATGTTAACTTATGAGGATAAGGTAGAATGGTTAATGAAATGTTGATCCCGAATATGGTAAAAGAAGTATGAAGGAATTTCTAGATGACCAATGGGTCAGATTGACATCCAAAGGTGGAAGGTATCCATATAGGTATGGTTGTTGGTTGTGGAGCCTAATTATCTTCCTAATTTATAGGTCTTTGTTTTCAGTTGTGTTTGTACCCCATGAAGATTGTACACCCCGGAAGACTATGCATCCCTCCACATGGGCTCCAGGCTCCGGGGGCTCATCCCCCCAGCTGGGGGATTCGAGGGAGAATCCCTTGAAGGAAAAATTGCCTTGTAAATGTATATTGTAATTTCATAGTAAATCTGAACCATTCGTTATAAGGTCAGAGATCTGATGGTAGAAGCTATGTTAGGGTTTTTTTCCCTAGAAGGAAACCCTCTTTTATGAGGGAATTGTATTGCGGTTGTGGATCATTGCGAATATTATATTCTAAGGGAGGAGACTGTGAGAGAAAGAAGAGGAAGACATAGAAGGTGTGTTGTAGGTTGTATCCCTTCATTTGATGGATAATAATAAAGGAAGGACCTGGAAATTTCTCCGGTGGACGTAGCCCACACTGCATGAACCACATATAATTGTGTCTCTATTGTATTGTGTATATTTTGTGTTTTATTTCCACATTTGTATTATTTTATTGTTGCATGATCCTATTTTTATAACAACTGGTATCAGAGAAAAAGGTAACTCACAGGAAAAGAGGGTTCCTAGTTCGAGTGGGAGCAATGGAAGAAGATGGAAATTTTAGGGTCGAGAAATTTAACAACCAAAACTACCAATTATGGAAGATGCAGATGGAAGATTATTTATATCAGAAGTATCTATTCCTACCATTGGGAGTAATAGAAAATAATTTGATGGCCATGAAGGACAAAGAATGGGAGGTTCTTGACAGAAAGGCACTAGGAACAATACATCTGAGACTGGCAACGTCGATGACTTTCGATATTTCGAAAGAAAAGACAATGAAGGAGTTGATGGATGCATTGAATAAACTGTATGAAAAACCCTCGGTGTCCAATAAGGTATTTCTAATGAAGATATTATTTAATATGAAGATGTCAGAAGGTGGGTTTGTTGCAGATCATTTAAATGAATTTAATATTACTAATCATCTAAGTTCTGTAAAAGTGGACTTTGATGATGAGGACGGAGCTATTTTAATCCTGTGTTCATTTCCAAAAATCTAGAACGACTTGGTCATGGTTGTAAGTAACTATGTCTATGGTTCAAACACTTTAAAATTTGACAATGTTGTTGGTGTTATCCTTGGTGAGGAAATGCGACGAAAAGCACATGTGAGACATCATGTAATGTGTCAAACATGGATAACAGGGGAAGACAAAATGATAGAGGAAGGGGATCAGGGAACCATGGGAATTATGGGAAAGAAAGAATGATAGAATTGTCGGAAGAAAAGACATCTGAAGAAAGACTGTAGATCTCCAAAGAAACAAAGAGATGGAAAAACAGGATAAAAATCAGGAAGCAAATGTAACAGGTGATGTGTTACAAGATGCTTTGATTATTTATATTGATAATATTTATGAGTCTTGGGTAGTAGATTCAAGGGCCTCATTTCATGCCACACTCCATAGGAAACATTTTCTAGATTATGTTCAAGGTGATTTTGGACAACTTCATTTGGGTGATGATGCACCATGCAAAATTCTTGGAATGGGAAAGGTAAAAATAAAGAAAAGGAATGGAAGCCAATGGTTGTTGAAATAGGTAATACATGTTCCATATCTAAGGAAAAATATAATTTCAATAGGGAAGTTGGTGTTGATTAAGGTTGGTTGTCATTGATGTCAAACCTTGAAGAAAGCCCGATAGCACAAAGGTTTGGGTAATGGACCCAAGTTTGTTTGATGTAAATATTACTCATTATTGTCTTGTCATGGTTGATAATAAGTACAGATGGATGAAATCCAAAGTGGTCCCATTATGGTGAAAGCCTTCACGGGAATACGCTTTGCGGATTGAGTTATCCTAGAAGTATGGTTAGAGAACCCATGATTATTTGTGGAATAATGAGATGAAGGTCATTGAATTTTTCAGTGAAACTATCATATATGGATATTTCTTATCATGCCATTTTCGGTGGTATGTGGAACGTCACATAACTCCTCACGGTTAGAGAGTTATGGCCATGAGAAGTTGGAGAACCCAGGTTTGGGTAATGGACCCAAGTTTGTTTCATGGATAATGGTATGACTTTTGATATATTTGTAGGTAATACTATTCTATATGGATATTACATGCCATTCCATTTCTGGTGGTATGTGGAGCGTCACATAACTCCTCACGGTTTGAGATTTATGGCCTCACGAAGTTGGAGGACCCTCATATGTCATCTAGAAGCCCCAAAAGGTCAAAGTAGTCAAAGTGGTTTAAGATATTTTAGAAGGTAAATAATAAAGTGATGTAGACCTCCATCCCTCTAGCTGAAGATCCACTCAGGATCATTCTAATCTGCCTTCCCGAGTCTGATTGACTCTTTGGGTTCCTCACAGGGAAACACACACACATACAATAGTGTTCCTCCACAGGTCCTTATGAGTGTACCCATGTGATCAACACAAGGCGTCACCCAAGTCTTCTTGACCACAACAAATTTGTGCCCTTCCTAATTTGGTCTTTCAGGTTCCGCGATATCGTGATCCCTGTTGTAGAGAATACTTGTCTCTACAACCTCCGAAACCCGAAATGTCGAATTTCTATGTGTTAAGAAAAGGTTGGCTTCTCACAGAAATTTCCACTGATTCGAAGGTTTGGAATTCGTGATTTTGCGAATCCATATGCAAGACTCCCGGCCCTTCGACCTCCAAAACCCTGAAATGGTCAACAAGGTTTGACCCCGCCTATTCGACGAAGACACGCCACCTGTCCACTCAAACGCTTTCTATCTCTGACGTGGACTCTCGCCACCTGTCCTTATTCTTGGCTTTCGGGACTTGGACAAGCCTCCGACTATCGTCCCCCTAACACTTCGAAATCTTGAATTCTGAAATTCTGAAATGATTTGACGGCTCACAACAGGTCACGATCAATGGTCCACATTGATTCCTAATATCAAAGTGATGGGTTCGTCCGCCCCTATACACCTTGCATCTTTTCTGGATCCTACAGTCCTCGTGACTTCGCGAGCTTTCCTCGGAGAATTTCAACCGCTTATTCCCTCCTTGACAGCTTTTGTGAAATGAACCAGTGTTCCTCGTCTGAACTCGGGTTCTACAAAGCGATTTCCCTCCGTCTCTTTTTTTTGAACACTTCAAAGGTGTTAATCCTCATGATCTTTCTCTGGAAACTTCTTCCTTGAATGAACTCCTGCACACACTCCTTGCGGTAATCTATCAGATACTTCTGGGTATTTTATCTCTTCGACTCTGTGCACTCCCTGAAAAAGCAATCCCTCACCCTTCAACCTTAGTTGATAACGTTAAGTTATTGACTAGCCTGTGCACACCTTGCATGACTTTTATTCTCCACCTGCACTTCTGCTGGAATGAGAACAACGGTATCTCTCCTGATCTTTTTTGAGATAAAACTCAGAACCCTTGTCAACGCACACTTTGTGGACGTTTCACTGCACTCTTTGCAGGAAATTCTCCCACTCAGGAAGAAAAACAATTGAAACTCATTCTCTCTCTCTTTAAGACTTCAAACATTCAATATGAAATCATACATACACACAGTATCAAAGAAAATGCATAACAGAGAGAAGAAACAACCATAAGCATACCATTCACCATGTATAAACAGAAAACATCATAACACCATGAAATCTGACTCAAAGCTTCATATATTAATTCAAAGCTCCTATACATGGACTCTTCTCTACAGCTCTCTCTGCAGCTCTCTTCTTCTATCATGTGCTAATGTTAATGATAATGTTACAAATACAAGAGTGAGGGTGTCTATATCTGTTTTCCCTCCTATGTTCTATAACTATCTAATCTAACATTCATATCTGCCTACTCTTACATTTAACAGACTTAAATTCGTTAATGTTCTACAGATGAGAGCAATCGCTCAAGATCTGTTTACAACCTCCAATATATAAATGCAAAGTACACCATCTTCCTAACTATTACATTAATGCCTTTTAAGTTCAAAATTCAAAATGGTTCTTATGAAAACATGTTCTTTTTCTTCCTCCGTGCATCCAGCTATATCTTTGGCTTAGTCACGTGTTTTGGGCTTTGCATGATGCTCCTGCATCATACTCCCTCTCTTGAAAATTTTCATGAACTCCTATTCATGAGCTCTTGCATGGTCTATCCATGCTTCTGAATTTCTTCTTCATCTTCCCAACTAGCATATTCAGATGGATGTCCCTTCCATTTGACCAGTATTCAAAATACTCCTTCTTCCTGGTCTCTTTGCTAATACTCTTGTCAATTATGCTTTCCATCTATGGATTTTCAGCTACAGGCATTTGTTTTGTCCATTGAACTTCTTTATGGTCCTCCTCTGCTCTTGTTTCTTCAGCTCTGTAAGGGTACAAATCTGCAACATTGAATATTGGTGAAATTCTGATCCCATCTGGTAATTCAATCTCATATGCGTTTGCCCAAAATTTCTTTATGACCTTGCATGGCCCAATCTTTTTCATCTTCAGTTTGTTATATGTCCCCCTTGGGAATCTCTCCTTCCTCGGATGTGCAAGAATCATATCACCAACTTCAAACTGAAGTTCTCGCCTGTGTCGATATGCTCTACGCTTGTATTCTTGGCTCGAATTCTGCAGTTGTTCCTTGAGTCGGCTGTGAAGATCCTTCATTGCTTCTGCAAAATTCTCTGCACTAGCACTCCTGAATTCATTTTGTTTTGAATCTTTCAATTTATAAACTCCCCTTGGTTGCATTCCATATACAATTTGGAATGGACTTTTCCCTCTGCTTCTATTGAGTGAATCATTGTAAGAAAATTCCACCTGTGGCAAAATGCAATCCCATTGACTGTGGTGTTCAGTCACTAAGCTCCTCAACAAATCTCCCAAGCTCATGTTCACAACTTCTATCTGTCCATCCATCTAAGGATGATATGCTGAGCTAAATGGAAAACTTGTCCCCTGATTCTTCCATAAAGTCCTCCAAAAATGTCCCATGAACTTGGCATCTCGATCCGAAACAATACTCCTTAGCAAGTCGTGAAGTCTGATGACTTCCTTGAAAAACTGGTTCACAATATGAGTTTCGTCGCTGGTTTTTTGGCATCGTATGAAATGGGCCATCTTGGAAAATCTATCGACTACCATAAAGATTGAATCACATCCTCTTTGCATCCTTGGCAGTCCCAATATAAAATCCATGCTCACTGCGTCCCACGGCCTTGCAGGTATGGGTAATGGCTGGTATAACCCTGTGTTCTGCCTTTTCCCTTTTGTGTGCTGACAAATCCTGCATCTATCCACAAATTTCTTAACATATGTCCTCATCCCTAGCCAAAAATATGAGCCATTCAATTTTGAGAATGTCTTGTCATGACCGAAGTGTCCGTCCAATCCTCCACTGTGTTTTTCCTTCAACAGATTCTCCCTCATGGAGCATTTTGGAATACATAGCTGATTTCCCCTAAACAATAATCCATCCTGGATCATGTATTCAATCCATTGGGTTCTATCCCTGAGAACTGGATTCTTAGACGCCTCATATGCTTCCTTAAAATCTGGATCATCCTTGTACATTTCTTTGAGGTTATCAAAACCCAAAGTTTTGACTCTGAATTCCTGCATAAGAAAACATTTCCTGCTCAAAGCATCAACAACTTTGTTAGTAGTTCCAGAAATATGCTTAATTACAAAAGTGAAATTCTGTATGAATTCAACCCATTTAACATGCTTTTGGTTCAACTTCTCATGTTGAGTCACGAATTGTAAAGCATGGTTATCACTGTACAAAACAAACTCCTTGGGAACCAAATAGTGCCTCCATTTCTTCAGCGCTTGTATGACCGCATAGAATTCCTTGTCATATTTGGAGTACTTAACCTTCGCTTCATTCAGTTTTTCACTGAAGTATTTGATCGGTCTGTCATCTTGGCTCAAGACCACTCCAATTGCAAATCCACTCACGTCACACTTGACCTGGAATGTCTTGTTGAAATCTAGCAAAACCAAAATTGGTTGCTCAATAATCTTCTTCTTCAGCAGATTGAAACTCTTCTCTGCTTCCTCTGTCCAGTGAAAATATTTATGTCTTTTCTTTACCATGTCCATCATTGGTGCACTAATTCCACTGAAATTTCGTATGAATTTCCTGTAGAAACTAGCTAAACCATGGAAGCTTCGAACTTCAAACACACTTTTCGGTGATGGCTAATTCTTAATAGCATTTACCTTCTCCGGGTCCATCTTCGACTCATTTGCAGAGATAAAAAAACCCAAATAAATGAGCTTTGTCTTCATAAATGATGATTTCTTCATATTATTCAGCAATTTCTCTTGTTGTAATCTCTTCATCACTGCAGCTAAATGCTTTAAGTGCTCTGCTTCTGTCTTGCTGAAAATTAATATATCGTAAAGATATACAATGACGAATTTCCCAATGAAATCCTTCAGGACTTCATTCATCAATCTCATGAAAGTATTGGGTGAATTTGTTAATCCAAATGGAATAACAAGCCATTCATACAGCCCTTCATTCATCTTGAATGTTGTCTTCCATTCATCACCTTCTCTCATGAGAATCTAATGATATCCTCTTTTCAAATCAATCTTTGAAAAAAATATTTCTCCACTCAAGAAATCCATCAAATCATCCATCCTTGGTAATGGAAATATGTATCTGATGGTAATCTTATTGATTGCCCTTGAGTCTATACACATTCTCCAGCCTCCATCTTTCTTTGGGATGAGCACTGTCAGAACAACGCATGGACTCAATCTCTCTCGAATCAATCCTTTGTCCATTAAGTTCTGGACCTGCCTCTTAACTTCTTCATTCTCCTGCGGCGTCAACCTATACGCTGCTTTGTTTGGTAAACTGGCTCTAGGTATAAGATCAATATGATGGCTTATACTCCTGATCAATGGCAACGAACAAACTAGTTTTTCCACTACTATTGATCTAGGTGGATATCGGTGGCCACCCACCTTCTCCAACTGGCCCAAAACATGTTTTTGGCAATTTTGACAATTTACTATTTTTAGCAGTTTTTTTCAGGTCCTGAACTTCCGGGGCCATTTTGAGGCCCTAAATGATGTTTTTTTGGGTATGTTGCTCTCACAAAATAGTATCTATGATGCTATTTTGTCTTGAGCATTGTAGGCCTCGGATAGATCTTTCCAACGAGCTATCACACACCTAAAACGGTGATCGTATGCAAAAGTTACAACCCCGGGAAGTTGATGTACTCACTTGCCCAAATGGGGCCCACATGAATTTTGGCGCTTCATCTCCTAGGGTTAGGTTTTTGGATGTCTAGGACTTTTGGCATTCCCGTTTATTGTAAAAATTCCTTCAGAGCCTCATTGTAATCATCTTCTTGTGAATGCGAGTAGCGGTCACATCTCTTCTCAGAGATAAGCTGCCACCAATTTAGCGAGTCTTTCACTCTGTATTTTATAGTCTCTGTACATTTCTTTCATTAATAGAAATCGTGTATTACTGTATATCTGTGTTTATGGTTGCATATCTGATACATTTCTGTTATATTATTGAATATCTGCGATATCTCTGTGCATTTCTTTATTATATCTCTGCTCTCATTTCGTGCCGAAAATAATCTGGATCAACTATATCAGCGAACGCTTCTAGCAACTCCTGGATTTCTTCTGGTAGATCATCTATCCTCGTACTGGTCAAAACAATTCTAGGCTTCCTGACCACAATAAACTGTGTGTCTTCCTTCTTCTTAACCTCATTAAGAATTTCCTTCCCACTCATGAGAAGTACAATGTTGCTCACCTCTGGTTTTACTTCTTTGTCCTTAATCGGCAACAACATGTGTGTCCTACCATTCTTCTCCAGGGTGTATGTGTTCTTTCTCCCATCATGAACCACATTCCTGTCATATTGCCATGGTCTACCTAGCAATAGATGACAAACATCCATGGGAATGACATCACATAACATTTCATCCTTATATCCTCCTATTTTAAATTCAACTAAACATTGTTTAGTGACATTTACCTGATGTCCTTTTTGTAGCCATGAAACTTTGTATGGGCTTGGATGTACGATAATCTCTAGCTCCAGCTTTTCTACCATCTCTGTAGAAAAGATATTGTCTATGCTACCACTGTCCATGATGACTTTTCATACTCTGTCTTTTGTTTTGCAAGTAGTCTGAAACAGACTGTTCCTTTGGGTTGGTTTCTCTGCCTCCTTTTTGGGCGTTAAGATAAATTTCCTCATCATCAAGGATCTTCCACCCTCGGCATCTTTTTCCTCAACATTATGTCTTTGAGCTTTGGAAATGTGAGTTTCACCATCATCCTTCATCATTTCTGGACACTCATAAGATTTATGTCTGTTTTTCCCACAGACAAAACATTTCACTTCACCTCCTCAGCCTCTTCCTCTTCCTCTAGCTCAAGGAAAAGTATTTCTATCAGCATACTACCCTCTCTGTGAGCTTCCTCCTCTCTCAGTTTGAGTTTGAGGTTTCTTCCCCTCTTCTTTAGGTTTCTGGGTTCTGTCTTGGGAAATTGTTTTGCCTCGGCCTCTTTGACCTTACTTTCGACTTAGCTTCTCTTCATCCTTCAAAGCCATCTGATAAGCATCTTCCACAGTCTGAAGGGTCATCATGCTCATCCCATCCTGAATGTCATATCGCAGACCATTCATGTATCTGGAAACCTTTTCATCATCGCTTTCCCGATGACCTACTCTGATGTTTATCTTGTAGAACTCTTCAGTGTATTCTTTCACTGACATCAACTTCTGTCTCAAATTATGCATCCTCTGAAACAGAGTAATTTGATAATCCTTGGGTATGAATTTGGCTTTCATCTTTGCAACCATTCTATCCCAGCTTTTGATTTTCTGCTTGCCTTTGCAATGTCTGTCATCCTGCAGTTCATCCCACCATAGTGTTACATGCCCTTTAAGTCTGGTGACAGCATGTTTGACCTTCCTATCTTCCTCGACATCCTCATAGTCGAAGTATTTATCCAGAGCTCTAATCCAGCCTAGAATCTTTTCAACATCCAGGTTTCCCTCATACACTAGAATGTCCATTTTTGCTCTAGCACCTATCCCTGCGATAGCTCTGAATAGGCATTCGTCTACAACATCTTAGACTGTGACTTCTTCTCCTTCGTGCCCAAATTCATTTTCACTTTCATCTTCACTGATATCTCCAGCATCAGTTGTGCACCTCTGTGCTATCTCCATGGCATCAATCCTAGCACGTAGTTCGTGCATTTCGCTTTCCACTGCTGGATCAGGCATTGGACTATCTCTTCTTCTCAGCGGCATGGTTGTAAATGGTTCTCTTTTCTCTGCTAGAAAAAGAAAAGAACTTGTTCTACAACTCGGATACCACAACTGATGTGTATCAAAGTACTCTCCTTCCCCTTGCTTCCTCTGTCTGCAATGTACAAATAGAGTCAAGCTCTGATACCAAAATTATGTAGACCTCCAACCCTTTGGCCGAAGATCCACTCAGGATCATTCTAATCTGCCTTCCCAAGTCTAATTGACTCTTTGGGTTCCTCATAGAGAAACACACACACATACAATAGTGTTCCTCCACAGGTCCTTATGAGTGTGCCCATGTGATCAACACAAGGCGTCACCCAAGTCTCCTTGACCACAACAAAGTCACGCCCTTCCTAATTCAGGCTTTTGGGTTCCACAATATCACGATCCCTGATGTCGAGAGTACCTATCACTACAACCTATGAAACCCGAAATGTCAAATTCCAATGTGTTAAGCAAAGGTTGGCTTCTAACTGAAATTTCTGTCGATTCGGAGGTTCGGACTTCACAATTTCGCGAATCCGGATGCAAGACTCTCGGCCTTTCGACCTCCGAAACCTGAAACGGTCAACAAGGTTTGACCCCGCCTATTCGATGAAGACATGCCACCTATCCACTCAAACACTTTCTATCTCTGACGTGGACTCTCACCACCTATCCTTCTTCTCGGCTTTCAGGACTTGAACAAGCCTCCGACTACCGTACCCCTAACACTTCGAAATCCCGAATTTCGAAATGTCGAAATGATCTGACGGCTCAACAGGTCACGATCAATGGTCCACATTGATTCCTGATATCAAAGTGATGGGTTTGTCCACCCCTATACACCTTGCAACTTTTCTGGATCCTACATTCCTCGCGACTTCGCGAGCTCTCCTTGGAGAATTTCAACCACTCATTCCCTCCTTGACAACTTTTGCGAAATGAACCAGTGCTCCTCGTCTAAAATTAGGTTCTGCAAAGCGATTTAGCTCCATATCTTTTTTTTGAACACTTCAAAGGTGTTAATCTTCCTGAGATTTCTCCGGAAACTTCTTCCTTTAATGAACTCCTTCACACACTCCTTGCGGTAATATATCAGATACTTCTAGGTATTTGATCTCTTCGACTTTGTGCACTCCCTGCAACAGCAGTCCCTCACCCTTCAACCTTAGTTGATAATGTTAAGGTCTCGACTAGCCTGCACACACCTTGCATGGCTTTTATGCTCCACCTGCACTTCTACTGGAATGAGAACAACAATATCTCTCCTGAGATTTTCTGAGATAAAACTCAAAACCCTTGTCAACGCACACCTTGTGGGCGTTTCACTGCACTCTTTGCAGGAACTTCTCCCACTCAGGAAGAGAAACAATTGAAACTCATTCTCTCTCTCTTTCAGACTTCAAACATTCAATATGAAATCATACATACACACAGTATCAAAGAAAATGCATAACAGAGAGAAGAAACAACCATAAGCATACCATTCACTGTGTATAAACAGGAAACATCATAACACCATGAAATCTAACTCAAAGCTTCATATATTAATTCAAAGATCCTATACATGGACTCTTATCTACATCTCTCTATGGAGCTCTCTTGTTCTATCATGTGCTAATGTTAATGATAATTTTACAAATACGAGAGTGAGGGTGTCTATTTCCATTTTCCCTCCTATGTTCTATAACTGTCTAATCTAACATTCATATCTACCTACTCTTACATTTAATAGACTTAAATGCCTTAATGTTCTATAGATGAGAGCAATCGCTCAATATCTTTTTACAACCTCCAAGATATAAATGCAAAGTACACCATCTTCCTAACTATTACATTAATGCCTTTTAAGTTCAAAATTCGAAACAGTTCTTATGAAAACATGTTTGTTTTCTTCTTTCGTGCATCTAGCTATATCTTTGGCTTAGTCGTGTGTTTTGGGATTTGCATGATGCTCCTGCATCATAAAGTGAAGTGATGAGTGTACTATAATTCAAAGTGAATACAAAATAAATTATTTAAATAATAAATTTAATGCAGAAATTAGAAGTGGGTTAACCCTAAAATAAGGAAAGTGGGCAAAGTGACCTAGAGATGTTTTTAAGGAAGCTACTTGGAGAGTATAAATAAGAGGAAAGACTCTCTCATTTTAGATCACACTTGAGAATATTGAATACCTATAGGTTTCTAAGGTAACCAAAGGATATCTAAGCTGAATTTCAAAGTGAAGGTGAAGAAAAGAAGGTCGGAATTCAAGGGATGATAAAAAAATTTGATGATGCTTTCTAAGGTATGTTATTTACAGGTCATCTCGCCATTTTTGAAATAATTGTTTTTCTAGAATGATTCAAACCATGAAATTGATATACCATTGAGTAAGCATATCCAAGTATCTGTGGTAAAAAATTCATCTTGTGGGTCATTTTATTTTTGGAGTTACACTCCGTGGAAAATAGGGTTTGTGGCTAGTCCTGAAACTAGTCTAAAACAGGTGTTTCGGGTAAAAACGTCATAACTTCTTCATAACAGATCCCAATTCAGTAAGAAAAAATATCACGGTTATAGTACAGTGTTTTTATTATGTGTAACATTTTCAGATCCATTAAAAAAATATTCCATGCGGGGCACGCTCTACAAGGTCACTCTCTAGAATAAACCATATTTCAGCAAGGTATGCCATTTTTGTTATAACTCTTTTTCTGAGAGGTTCCAAGTAGTGAAACCTAGAGGAATTGCATAAAAAACATTGAAGAACATTGTGTATCATTTTCAAATCTTTATTTATTACATGTACATAGTTATGATTATTTCAAGTTAGGGTTGTTGACTAATCCAAAACTAGTCATGTGAGACTAAAGAAAAGTTTGATGAAAATGCAAGTCTCTTGTTAAATTTAAGGAAGGTTTTAAGGTATGTGATCATATACAATAGGTCTATTACAGATTTACAAATCATATTTGGATGATGAAATTGATGAGGGCTTTTGGTTGAGGTACATGTTGGGTACATGGTTGAGACAAGTAGTTGATGAGTTGGCACATACATGAGGTGTATAGTTGATCATGTTGGTACATATTGATGAGTCATAGTTGATGAGTAGTTGACACATGATTGGTACATACTTGGTACATGGTTGGATGCACTTGTTTATGGTACAAGTTGATTACAGGTTGTTTGGTACAGGTTGGTGCATGGTTGTTGCATTTGTTTATGGTACAGGTTGATTAAAGGTTGAGGTACAGATTGATGCATGGTTGATGCATGGTTTAGGTTTATTGGTATAGGTTTACAGTGGTATATATCACAGTAATACTGTGTCAGTGGGTCCATCATTCTACTTCTACTTTATGGAGGTTGGACGGGGCAAGGATAGGTAGTTGTAGCCGGAGAACCTAGGGGGTTGTAGCCTCCTTCTGATTGTAGTCATAGAATTGGGGATTTGAAGCTTCCATCAGGTTGTAGCCTGATAAAATAGGGTTTTGGAGCCTCCTTTTAGTTGCAGCTTGAAAACAAAGGAAGTTGGTGCTTCCAATGAATGTAATTCTTCAACACATATAAGAAAAAACATTATGTGGTTTTCTCCCGCTTTGGGTTTCCATGTAAAACACTGGTGTACTATGTATGTGTATGATTCTTCATTTTTTCATTTCTCATTATTGGATGATAATTCTACATTGATATAAAAATTGGATTATTTGGTTAAAAATTATTATAATTTCTCTATTACTGATTCACCCCTCCCTCAATAATCCAACAATTGGTATCAAATCAGGTTCCTTCAAAAATCAGTTTAACCACTGAAAGGTAGATCATGGAGAGAAACAACTTGTATAAAAATGGAATACCACAGTTTGATGGACAGAAGTATGCTTTTTGGAGCATAAGGATGAAGACATATATATAGGCACAGGGATTTGAAATTTGGAAATCAATTGTAGATGGATACACAACACCAGCAGTTCCACCAACAAATGACAAAGAAGTGAAACTCAGTCGGAATAATTCCAAAGCCAATAATGCACTTTTGAATGGTCTCAGTGAAACGGTATTCACCAAATTTGCAGATTGTGAATCCGCTATAGAGTTTTGGGACAAGCTTCGAAATATTTATGAAGGAGATTCAAAAGTCAAAGTAGCAAAGCTTCAAACTTACAGAGGTCATTTCGAACAATTAAAGATGAATAAAGATGAGAATATTGCAACCTAATTCTTACAAGTCGATGAAACAATGAATGCAATCATAGAATTGGGAGAAGAAATCGAAGAATCTGTAATTGTTCAAAAGGTACTAAGATCTATTCCTATGAGATTTGACCCTAAGATATCAGCACTAGAAGAAATATCAGATCTAAACTCAATAAGCATGGACGAACTGCATGGAATCTTCACAGCATATGAAATGAGAACTGAACAAGAAAATCCATATGTAAAAGAAGCAGCCTTCAAAGCATCCAAAAGATAAAAGAAAAAGGAAAAGCAACAAGAAGAACATAACAACAACAGTGATGTCTCGGAAGATGATGAAGAAGTGGCCAACTTCATCAAAAGACTGAACAAGGGAACCGACGGTAGGTATAGAGGTAAGCTTCCTTTAATTTTTTTTAATTGTGATGGTATTGGTCATTTTTCTAACAAATTTCCTCATAAGAAAAATAGAAATGATAAAGGTTGCTTAAAAGGAAAACAAACATATATAGACAAAAGAACTACAAAGAAAGTTTTCAAGAAAAGCTTATGCACCAAAAAAGACATCTCATCATCAGATGGAGATTAAGTCAGTGACAGTGAGACAGGAAGAGTTCTATTCATGGCAGTAGAAGACTATGATAAAGAAGAATATGAAGAAGTCGAAGAAGAATATGAAGAATTCAAAGAAGAAATTGAAGAGGTAAAATTTGACTACCGAGAAGAATTGATGTGTGCCATAGAAGTTATCAGAATAGACAAGAAGAAAAACAAGAAACTACAAGCGGAACTAGACAAGAAAGAAGATACTTAAGAACTAGAACAAATGATCACAAATTTGAACATTCAAATAGAATAATATAAAAGAATTGAAGAAGCACTCAAAGAACAACTACAAGAAAATGATAGGAACATTGGAAATTTGGAAGCATAGATTGTCACATTAAAAAAGAATATTCAAAAGAAAAATATGCAAAATAGCCCAAAATTTTTGGATGACATTATCAACAGTCAAAAATCTCATCTTGACAAGTCCATACTCAGATACAATTAGACAAAAAATGGATCAATCTCCAAAACAACAGAGCAAGAAACATATCCAAAAAGCTATGCAGAAACAATCAAAGAGGATAGGAAGATTACAGGGACACTCCTCCACCAAGAAGATTCATATTTCATAATCAACAACAGATAGATAGGCCTCAAGAAGAAGAAGGATTCATAAGAGAACCTCATTTCAGAAGATCTTCAACTCCCAGGTATCAAACTATATTTTTTGGTTTATGTTATGCATGTAATAATTTTGGACATAAAGTTGTGAATTGCAGAGCTAACAACAGGAACATAAACAACTTTAAAAGACATACACAAAAGGCTTATCGAAGAAGGCCTAGTGAAACACAAAGAAGAAGTTACAACAGGTTTGAATCTTTGAGCACTGATGTGGAATGTTACAAATGTAACAACTTTGGACACATGGCCAAAGATTGCATAATGACAGTCCCTCCTAGAGAACGCAACAAAATAACAACAGTCACAGACAAGAACCTCAGAAAAGGACATGGATAAGAAAGAAGAATCAGTATAGCAATGAAGAATGCACACTCGCTCTACAGGCTAAGCAGAAGAAACATGGTTGGCATGCTGACAGTGGTTGTTCAAAACTTATGACATGTGATAAAGACGGGTTTCTTACATTAAGAAAGGAAAGATATGGATCAGCCTCCTTCGGAAATGATGATTCAACTAAAATCATTGGAAAATGCATAGTCATAATTGGGAACAAGAATACAAAGGCGGAAAATGTTCTACTAGTAGAAGGTATGAAACATAATCTTCTAAGTGTGAGTCAAATGTGTGACCAAGGTCATAGATTTAATTTCGATTCACAAAAGTGAGAGATGAGAAAAGAAGGTTCAGGAAAATTGATTGCTACAGTTGTAAGAACTTCAAGAAACATATATGTGTTAAGTGAAGTTGGAAATGAAAAGTGTTGTCTAGGAAAGGAAGATGAAAGTTGGCTATGGCACAGAAGAATGGGTCACATACATTTTGATAACCTTTTCAAAGTTAGAAAAAGAGAAGCAGACAGAGAAATGCCCCAGATCACGAAACCAACCAATACTTTATGCAAGCATTGTCAATAAGGAAAGCAAACAAGACCAGGTTCAAATCAAAGGAATATTCAACGACAACACCATTGGAAATTGTGCACACTGATCTAGTCGAGCCAACTACAAAAAAGGGTTTAAAAGGTGAGAAATACTTTATGTTATTAGTTTATGATTATACAAGAATAACTGCAGTTTTTTTTCTCAAGAATAAGTCAGAAGCTTTTGAAAACTTTAAGATCTACTAGGAAATGCTTGAAAATGAAATGTATTAAAAAGGAAAATGATTGAGATCTGATAATGGAGGAGAGTTCAATTCAAAGGAATTTATGGACTACTGCAACAATCATGGAATAAAAAGGCAATTCTCCATTGCTAGGACACCTCAACAGAATGGAATTGTTGAAAGAAAGAACAGGACAATACAGGAAATGGCTCAAACAATGCTAATGGATTCCAATTTGAAAAATATATTTTGGACACAGAGAATGCATACAACAATTCACATTCAAAACAGAGTAAGTCTCAGAAACAACACTGACAAAACTCCCTACGAGCTATGGAAAGGAAAACCAGCAAATGTGAAGCACTTCAGAGTTTTTTGAAGCAAATGCTACATCAAAAGAGAAGATGGAAGAATGGGAAAGTTTGACTCTCATGTGGACAAAGGAGTACTTGTTGGTTACTCAAGTACAATGAAAGCATACAAGTGTTACAATATGGGATTGAACAAAGTTGTGAAAAGAATCAACGTAACAATTGATGAAATAGTCAGAGCAGAATCAAAGGAAGAAGAAAATGAATCAATAGAACAACCTTTCGAAGAAGAAGAAGAAGATGAAAAATAAGTAGAAGAGGAAGATAAAGAGAATCTGACAAAAATAGAAGAGCAAGTTCAGAAAGTGTCTTCAAAGACACCTAGAAGATGAGTACAGAAGAATCATCCTTCATATCAGATTATCAAAAACAAAGATGCAAGAGTTGAGACTAGAAGAAGAATTTGTTCACCAGAACAAACACACCTAGCACCCTTATCTACAATTGAACCAAATTGTTTTGAAGAAGCCAACAAGGATGAATTTTGGAATAAGGCCATGGATGAAGAATTGGATCAAATAGAGAAAAATGGCACTTGGGAATTGGTTCCAAGACCAAAGAATAAGAATGTGATCGGCACAAAATGGGTTTTCAGGAATAAATTAAATGAATATGGATAGGTTACAAGGAACAAAGATATATTAGTTTGTAAAGGATATGCACAGATTAAAGGAATCGACTTTAAAGAGACATTTTCCCCAGTTGCCAGAATGGAAGTAATCAATTTGCTTTTATCTTATGCATGCTCCAAAAATATTAAAGTGTATCAGGTGGATGTAAAATCAGCTTTTTTGAATGGGGAACTTGAAGAATATGTCTACATTGAACAACCAGAAGGATTTCAGTTGTCAGAGAATGCAGATTATGTGTGTAAATTAAAGAAGGCCTTGTATGGTTTAAAACAAGCTCCTAAAGCATGTTACTCTAGACTGGATAAGTATCTACAGCAGGTAGGGTTCAGAAAAGGAAGTGCAGACAACAACCTCTACATCAAGGTAATATTTTATTAATTGAAGTTTATGTTGATGATATTATTTTTGGTAGTGATGATGACAGGTTAAGCCAAAAATTTGCAAAGGATATGCAGAATGAATTTGAAATGTCGTTACTTGGAGAACCATCCTTCTTTATGGGACTTTAGATACATCAAAACAACCAAGGAAATTTTATTTCTCAAACCAAGTATATCAAAGAAATGCTAAAGAGGTTTGGAATGGAAGATTGCAAACCAGTTATCACTCCCATGCAAACCAGTTGCAAGTTGAGCAAAGATGATAATTGAAAGTATACAAATGAGAGGCAATACAAGTCAATGATTGGCAGCCTACTATATGTGACAACATCCAGACCAGATGTAATGCAGGCAGTTGGACAGGTGGCACGATATCAGGCGGCACCAAAGGAATCACATGTATTAGCAGTGAAGAGGACTTTCAGATATATCAAAGGAACATAAGAGTTTGGATTATCATATCCAAAAGGAAAGGATCTATCAAGTATTGCCTACATAGATTCATATTGGGAAGGTTGTATTGATGACCGAAAAGCACCAGTGGAGAAACACTCTACTTGGGTGAGTGTTTAGTATCATGGATAAGCAAGAAACAATAATCAGTATCTTTATCTACAGCCGAGGCAGAGTATATTGTAGCAGAATCATGTTGTACACAGGTTCTTTGGATGAAACAAACTCTGATAGATATACAAGTTGAGTATGATGAGCCCATTCCAATCTATTGTGATAATACAAGCACCATCAGTATCTCAAAGAACCCGGTGATGCACTCCAAGACAAAGCACATTCCAATCAAGTATCACTTTCTATGGGAGTAGGTTGTAGAAAAGAACATCAAAGTTGAGTATGTGGGAACAAAAGAACAAGTGGCAAACATCTTTACAAAACCATTTCCACGAGAAGCCTTTAAGTATCTTCGCCAGATACTCAAAGTTATTTCTACTCCAAAATGAATTATTTTGAATGATTATCTTATATATCTTAGATGTACACAACAAAGCACCATAAAGAGGACAATTCAATCAGGGGGAGAAGACCCAGATGGAAAGATACCTTTGCCATTGATGACAAAGGGGGAGAGATTAATCAAATGCAGAGGACAGAGGCATGGTTCCAGGGGGATCAATGGTCACAGAGATGCAGAGGATAGATGCATGTTTCCAGGGGGAGCATGAGTGATATGACTTCAGTATTGCATGACATAATTTAAGTTGTGCATCAGAATGTTGCCATCAATTCCAAAGGAGGAGATTGTTGATTAAGGTTGGTTGCCATTGATGTCAACCCTTGAAGAAAGCCCGATAGCACAAAGGATTGGGTAATGGACCCAAGTTTTTTTAACGTAAAGATGTATCATTATTGTCTTGACATGGTTAATAATAAGTACAAATGGATGAACTCCAAAGTGGTCCCCTTATGGTGAAATCCCTCACGGTAATACACTTTGTGGATTGAGTTATCCCAGAAGTATGGTTAGAGAACCCATGATTATTTGTGGAATAATGAGATGAAGGTAATTGAATTTGTCAGTGAAAATATCATAGATGGATAGTGCTTGTAATGAAATTTCCAGTGGTATGTGGAACGTCACATAACTCCTCACAGTTAGAGAGTTATGGCCATGAGAAGTTGGAGAACCCAGGTTTGGGTAATGGACCCAAGTTTGTTTCATGGATAATGGTATGAGTTTTGATATATTTGTAGGTAATACTATTCTATATGTATATTACATGTCATTCCATTTTTGGGGGTATTTGGAACGTCACATAACTCCTCACGTTTTGAGAGTTATGGCCTTACGAAGTTGGAGGACCCTCATATGTCATCTAGAAGCCCCAAAAGGTCAAAGTAGTCAAAGTGGTTTAAGATATTTTCAAAGGTAAATAATAAAGTGAAGTGATGAGTGTACTATAATTCAAAGTGAATACAAAATAAATTATTTAAATAATAAATTTAATGGAGAAATTAGAAGTGGGTTAACCCTAAAATAAGGAAACTGGGCAAAGTGACCTAGAAGATGTTTTTAAGGAAGTTACTTGGAGAGTATAAATAAGAGGCAAGGATCTCTCATTTTAGATCAAACTTGAGAATATTGAATATCTATAGGTGTCTGAGGTAACCAAAGGATATCTAAGACGAATTTCAGAGGGAAGGTGAAGAAAAGAAGGTTGGAATTCAAGGGAGGATAAATTCTTTTGATGATGTTTTAAGGTATGTTATTTACAGGTCATCTCACCATTTTCGCAATAACTTTTTTTATATAATGATTCAGGCCGTGAAATTTCTATGCCATTCAAAAAACATATCCAATTATCTAGTGTAAACAATTTTGATTGTGGTTCATTTTATTTTTGGAGTTACACTCCGTGGAAAATAGGGTTTGTGGCTAGTCCTGAAACTAGTCTAAAACAGGTGTTTCGGGTAAAAATGTCATAACTTATTCATAACAGATCCAAATTCAGTAAGACAAAATATGTTGGTTATAGTATATTCTTTAGTATTATTTTTAACATTTTCAGATCCATTCAACAAATATTCTATGTGGGGCATGCTCTACAAGGTTACTCTCTAAAATAAGCCAAATTTCAACAATGTATGTCATTTTTGCTATAACACCTTTTATGAGAGGTTCTAAGTAGTGAAACTTGGAGGAATTGCACAAAACAAACTGAAGAACATTGTGTATCATTTTCATATATTTATTCATTACAGGTACATAGTTATGATTATTTCAAGTTAGGGTTGTTGACTAATCCAAAACTAGTCATGTGAGACTAAAGAAATGTTTGATGAAAATGATAGTCTCTTGTTGTTAAAGTTAAGGAAGGTTTGCAGGTATTCGATAATATACACCAGGTCTATTACAGAGTTATAGATCATATTTGGATGATGAAATTTATGAGGGATTTTGGTTGAGGTACATGTTGGGTACATGGTTGAGACAAGTAGTTGATGCATTGGCACATACATGAGGTGTATAGTTGATGATGTTGGTACATATTGATGAGTCATAGTTGATGAGTAGTTGACACATGATTGGTACATACTTGGTGCATGGTTGGATGCACTTTTTTATGGTACAAGTTTATTACAGGTTGGTGCATGGTTGATGCACTTGTTTATGGTATAGGCTGAGGTACAAGTTGATGCATGGTTCAAGTTTATTGGTACAGGTTTACAGTGGTATATCTCACAATGATAGTGTGCCATTGGTTCCATCATTCTACTTCTACTTCAGGGCGATTGGATGGGGCAAGGACAGGTGGTTGTAGCCACCTTCCAGTTGTAGCCGGAGAACATAGGGGGTTGTAGCCTCCTTCTGGTTGTAGCCAAAGAATTGGGGAGTTGGATCTTCCCTCATGTTGTAGCCTGAGAAACTAGGGGGTTGGAGCCTCCTTTTAGTTGCAGCTAGAAAACAAAGGAATTTGGTGCTTCCAATGAATGTAATTCTTCAAGACATATAAGAAAAAACATTCTGTGGTTTTCTCCCGCTTTGGGTTTCCACATAAAACATTGGTGTACTGTGTATGTGTATGATTGTTCATTTGTTCATTATTCATTATTGGATGATAATTCTACATTGATATAAGACTTGGATTATTTGGTTAAAAATGATTATAATTTCTCTATTACTGATTCACCCTCCCTCTCATTAATCCAACAATTGGTATCAGAGCAGGTTCCTTCAAAAATCAGTTTAACCACTGAAAGGTAGATCATGGAGAGAAGTACCTTGTATAAAAATGGAATACCGCAATTTGATGGAAAGAAGTATGATTTTTGGAGCATAAGAATGAAGACATATATACAGGCATAGGGATTTGAAATTTGGTAATAAATTGTAGATGGATACACAGCACTAGCAGTTCCACCAACAAATGACAAAGAAGTGAAACTCGGTCAGAATAATTCCAAAGCCACCGGTGCACTTTTGAATGGTCTCAATGAAAGGGTATTCACCAAAGTTGCACATTGTAAATCTGCTAAAGACATTTGGGACAAGCAAGCTTTGAAATATTTATGAAGGAAATTCAAAAGTCAAATAAGAAAAGCTTCAAACTTACATAGGTCAGTTCGAACAACTAAAGATGAAGGAATATGATAATATTGCAACCTACTTCTTACGAGTCGATGAAACAATGAATTCAATCATAGGATTGGAAGAAGAAATCGAAGAATCTGTAATTGTTCAAAAGGTACTACGATCTCTTCCTATGAGATTTGACCCTAAGATATTAGCACTAGAAGAAAGATCAGATCTAAACTCAATAAGCATGGATGAACTGCATGGAATCTTCACAGCATATGAAATGAGAATTGAACAAGAAAATCCATATGTAAAAGAAACAGTCTTCAAAGAATCCAAAAGATCAAAGCAAAAGGAAAAGCAACAAGAATAACATAGCAACAACAGTGACGTCTCAGAATATGATGAAGAAGTGGCCAAATTCATCAAAAGACTGAACAAAGGAACCGATGGTAGGTATAGAGGTAAGCTTCCTTTAATTTGTTTTAATTGTGATGGTATTTTACATTTTTCTAACAAATTTCCTCATAAGAAAAATGGAAATGACGAAGGTTTCTCAAAAGGCAAACAAACATATAAAGGCAAAAGAACTACAAAGAGTTTTTTCAAGAAAAGCTTATGCACCAAAGAAGACATCTCATCATCAGATGAATATGAAGTTAGTGATAGTGAGACAGGAAGAGTTATATTCATGGCAGTAGAAGACTCTGAAGAAGAATATGAAAAAGTCAAAGAAGAATATGAAGAATTTGAAAAATACATTGAAGAGGCAAAAGTTGACTACCGAGAAGAATTGATGTGTGCCATAGAATTTATCAGAAGAGAAAAGAAGAACACAAGAAACTACAAGAGAAACTAGACAAGAAAGAATATACTCAATAACTAGAACAAATGATTACAAATTTGAAGGTTTAAATAGAAGAAGATAAAATAATTGAAGAACAACTCAAAGAAAAGCTAGAAGAAAAGGACAGGAACATTGGAAATTTGGAAGTAGAGAATGTGACATTAAGAAAGGATATTCAAAAGAAAAATATGCAAAATAGCTCAAAAGTTTTGGATGACATTATCAGCAGTCAAAAATCTCATCTTGACAAGTCCGAACTTGGATATAATCAGAAAGAAAAGGGATCAAGATCCAAAATAACAGAGCAAGAAACATATCCAAAAAGTTATGTAGAAACAATCAAAGGGGATAGGAAGATATACAAGGAAGATTACAGGGACACTCCTCCACCAAGAAGATTCGGATTTCATAATCAACAATAGATAGATAGGACTCAAGAAGAAGAAGGATTCATAAGAGCACATCCTTTCAGAAGATCTTCAATTCCCAGGTATCAAACTATATTTGTTTGTTTATGTTATGCATGTAATAATTTTGGACATAAAGTTGTGAATTGCATAGCTAACAACAAGAACATAAACAACTTTGAAAGTCATACACAAAAGGGTTATCCAAAAAGGCCTAGTGAAACACAAAAAAGAAGTTACAACAGGTTTGAATCTTTGAGCACTGATGTGGAATGTTACAAATGTAACAAATTTGGACACATGGATAAAGATTGCAGAATGGAAATCCCTCCTAGAGAACCGCAACAAAATAACAACAGTCACAGACATGAACCTTAGAAAATGACATGGATAATAAAGTAGAATCGGTATAGAAATGAAAAATGCACACTCGATCTACAAGCTAAGAAGAAGAAACATGGTTGGTATGTTGACAGTGGTTGTTCAAAACGCGTGATAAGTGATAGAGACAGGTTTCTTAGATTAAGAAAGGAAAGAGATGGATCAATATCCTTCAGAAATGATGATTCAGCTAAAATCATTGGAAAAGGCACAGTCAAAATTGGGAAAAAGAATACAAAGGCAGAAAATGTTCTACTAGTAGAAGATATGAAACATAATCTTCTAAGTGTGAGTCAAATGTGTGACCAAGGTTATAAAGTTACTTTCGATTCACAAAAGTGTGAGATAAGAAAAGAAGGTTCAGGAAAATTGATTGCTACAGCTGCAAGAACTTCAAGCAACATATATGTGTTAAGTGAAATTGGAAATGAAAAGTGTTTTTTAGGAAAGGAAGATGAAAGTTGGCTATGGCACAGAAGAATGGATCACATACATTTTGATAGCCTTGTCAAAGTCAGCAAAAGAGAAGCAATCAGAGAAATTCCCCAGATCACAAAACCAACCAACACTTTATGCAAGCATTGTCAACAAGGAAAAAAAACAAAGACTCGGTTCAAATCAAAGGAATATTCAATGACAAGACCACTGGAAATTGTGCACACTGATCTAGTTGGACCAACTACAACAAAGGTTTTAAAAGATGAGAAATATTTTATGTTATTAGTTGATGATTATACAAGAATGACTGAAGTTTTCTTTCTCAAGAATAAGTCAGAAGATTTTGAAAACTTTAATATCTACAAGGAAATGGTTGAAAATGAAATGGATTCAAAAATCAAATGGTTGAGATCTGATAATGGAGGAGAGTTCACTTCAAAGGAATTTATGGACTACTGCAACAGTCATGGAATAAAAAGGAAATTATCTGTTGCTAGGACACCTCAATAGAATGGAGTTGTTGAAAGAAAGAATAGGATAGTACAAGAAATGGCTTGAACAATGCTAATGGATTCCAAATTGACAGATATATTTTGGACACAGGAAATGCATACAATAGTTCACATTCAAAACAGAGTAATTCTCAGAAACAACACTGACAAAATGTCCTACGAGCTATGGAAAGGAAGACCAACAAATGTGAAGCACTTCAGATTTTTTGGAAGCAAATGCCACATCAAAAGAGAAGATGGCAGAATGGAAAAGTTTGACTCTCATGTGGACAAAGGAGTACTTGTTGGTTACTCAAGTACAAGGAAAGCATACAAGTGTTACAATCTAATATTGAACAAATTTCTGGAAAGAATCAACGTAACAATTGATGAAACAGACAGACCGGAATCAAAGGAAGAAGAAAATTAATCAATGGAACAACCTTTCGAAGAACAAGTAGAAGATGAAAAAGAAGTAGAAGAAGAAGATGAAGAGAATCTAACAGAAACATAAGAGCAAGTTCAACAACTATCTCCAAAGACACCTAGCAGACGAGTACAAAAGAATCATCCTACAAATCAGATTATCGGAAACAAATATGCAGGAGTTGAGACTAGAAGAAGAATCCGTTCACTAGAACAAACACACATCGCACTCTTATCTACAATTGAACCAAATTATTTTAAAGAAGCCAACAAGGATGAATTTTGGAATAAGGCCATGGATGAAGAATTGGATCAAATAGAGAAAAATTACACTTGGGAATTGGTTCCAAGACCAAAGAATAAGAATGTGATCAGCACAAAATGGGTTTTCAGGAATCAATTGAATGAAGATGGGCATGTTACAAGGAACAAAGATATATTAGTATGTAAAGGATATGCACAAATTGAAGGAAACGACTTTGAAGAGATATTTTCCCCAGTTGCCAGAATGGAAGCAATCAGTTTTTTTTTAGCTTATGCATGCTCCAAAAATATTAAAGGGTATCAGATGGATGTAAAATCAATTTTTCTGAATGGGGAACTTGAAGAAGAAGTCTAAATTGAACAACCAGAAGGATTTCAGTTGTCAGAGAACGCAGATGATGTGTGTAAATTAAAAAAGGCCTTGTATGGTCTAAAACATACTCCTAGAGCATGGTACTCTAGACTGGATAAGTATCTACAATAGGCAGGGTTCAGAAAAGGAAGTGCATATAGCAACCTCTACATCAAGGTAAGTCAAGGTATTATTTTATTAATTGAATTTTATGTTGATGATATTATTTTTTGTAGTGATGATGACAGGTTAAGCCAGAAATTTGCAAAGGATATGCAGAATGAATTTGAAATGTGGTTACTTGGAGAACTATCCTTCTTTCTGGGACTTCAGATACGTCAAAGCAACCAAGGAATTTTTATTTCTCAAACCAAGTATATCTGAGAAATTTTAAAGAGGTTCAGAATGGAATATTGTAAAATAATTATCACTCCCATGCAAACCAGTTGAAATTTGAGCAAAGATGATGATTCAAAGTCTACATATCAAAGGAAATACAGGTCAATGATTGGAAGCCTACTATATGTGACAACATCCAGACCAGATGTAATGCAGGCAGTTGTACAGGTGGCATAATTTCAAGAAGCACCAAAGGAATCCCATGTATTAGCAATGAAGAGGATTTTCAGATATCTCAGAGGAACATAAGAGTTTGGATTATGGCATCCAAAAGGAAAGGATCTATCACTTATTGCCTACACAGATGCAAATTGGGCAGGTTGTATTGATGACCAACGAAGCACCAGTGGAGCAATGTTCTACTTGGGTGAGTGTTTAGTATCATGGCTAAAAAAGAAACAATCATCAATATATTTATCTACAGTCGAGGTAGACTATATTTGATCCAGGTGGATATCGGTGGCCACCCACCTTTTCCAAATGGCTCAAAACGGCTTTCTGGCAATTTTGGCAATTTACTATTTTTAGCAGGTTTTAACTTCCGGGGCCATTTTGAGGGTCCAAATGAATGTTTTTCGAGATCGAGGTTCTCAACGATATCCAAAGGCATGATTGTGCCCCCAAAATGAATTTCCTCGACAATACCTTTCCAACGAGCTATCACATGCCTAAAACGAAGATCGTATGCAAAAGTTACGACCCCGGGAAGTTGATGTACTCACTTACCCAAATGGGGCCCACATGACTTTTGGCGCTTCATCTCCTAGGGTTAGGTTTTTGGATTTCTAGGACTTTTGGCATTCCCGTTTATTGTAAAAGGGCCTTGAGAGCCTCATTGTAATCATATTCTCACGGATGCGAGTAGCCGTCACATCTCTTCTCAGAGATAAGCTACCACCATTCTAGCGAGTCTTTCACTCTGTATTTTACAGTCTCTGTACATTTATTTCATTAATAGAAATCGTGTATTATTGTATATCTGTGACTCTTGTTATTTCCGCTATATCTCTGTTATATTGTTGTCTCTCTTGCAATATCTCTGTGCATTTCTTTATTATATCTCCACTCTCATTTCGTGCCGAAAATAATCCGGATCAGTGGTATCAGAGCAGGCTGCTCTTGATCATTTTTCAGTGCATGTCCCCGATGAGGTCCGAGTATAGCAAGTTGGGTCTCGAGCTTGTCTCTCTTGAGGACAATCTCTCTCGCACACCCAAGAAACCCTCAATGGCGGAGGAAAAGAAAATCGACGGAGCAAACGATCCTATCAGTCTGTTGCTTGAGTAAGCTCTCACGCGACAGAGGGACGAAATGATGGAGAATTTTTCCCACATCCTTCAACGCCTACCAATAGAATCAGGTGCATCTTCATCAAGCAGCCACTTTGGAAGCACCTCGCCTTTCAAGGTACAAGTTAATTTTGATATTCCCGTATTTAAGGTCAAATAGATGCAGATGCCCTAGATAAATGGTTAAATTTGCTAGAAGGTTATTTCTCTGTTCATAATTTTTTCGACAAGGAAAAGATCACCTTCACACTCCTTAAGGATCTCCCCCATGTCAAACATTGGTGGGAAACTTACTGGGAGCATATTTCCACAGAGGATTCTGGAATATATGGGGCCGAGCCCACTTGGGATTTTTTTGTGGATGTGGTAAAGGAACAGTACTACCCTGTTGGAAACTATGAGGACCAGTACATGAGATGGACCACACTACGGCAAGAGAGGGGCCAATCAGTTCCGGAGTTCACCAATTGCTTCCATACCTTGCGCACCAAGCTGGGTATCAAAGACTCTGAACGACATTTGGTTCTGAAATATTGTGGGTCTCTACACAGATTCATCCAAACTGAAATGGATTTTCTAGACATCTCATCACTCAGTGCTGCCTATCGATATGCTGTTAAAATCGAGCAGGAATTTAAGCACCAGAAAAAACGGGAGTTTGAGTCTACAAATCCACAACAACCAAAGTATGAAAAAGAGAGCCCTAACAAACAGTCTCCCGAAAACCAGTCCAAGCCACAGGAAAAGAAGGGTCACAGTAAGACAAAGAAGGACACCGGAAAATGGTGTGATTTCCACAAAATCCCCTGGCACAACACTGATGAATGTCGCTCAAAACAATCATTGGTGGCCGAGATCAAAGACAAGGAGCCGAACCCTGATTCAGAATCTGATTCTGAAAATACTGTTAAAAGACAGATCATCGATGCAGACCCCACTGCTATTGTCGCGACCGCAGTAATTCAACCAGAAGAACCAACAGATCCAGAAGAGGGGGAGCGCCTTTTTCATTCATAGATGTGGGTGAAGGGGACCCCGCTACATTTTATTGTTGATAGCGAAAGACAAAAGAACCTCATCTCAGCAGAGGTTGTCAAACAGTTGGGATTGTCAACAACAACACACCCGCAACCATACAGCATCGGGTGGCTTCACCAAGGACGAGATCTTCGTGTCAGCCAACAATGTCGATTGTCATACGGAATCCAACCCTTCAAGGATGAGGTATTATGTGATGTTTCCCCACTGGATGTCTGTGATGTTCTCTTGGGCCAACCATATATGTGGAAACTCCATGCTATCTATGAGTCTCGACCCCGTAGTGTCATTATTACTCT
>ML778231.1:643982-692036 GCA_009831015.1 Picea engelmannii | reverse complement strand
CATTCTAGCGAGTCTTTCACTCTGTATTTTACAGTCTCTGTACATTTATTTCATTAATAGAAATCGTGTATTACTGTATATCTGTGACTCTTGTTATTTCCGCTATATCTCTGTTATATTTTTGTCTCTCTTGCAATATCTCTGTGCATTTATTTATTATATTTCCGCTCTCATTTCGTGCCGAAAATAATCTGGATCAATATTGCAGTAGAAACATGTTGTACACAGGCTCTTTGGATGAAAAAAACTTTGACAGATATACAGGTTGAGTATGATGAGCCCATTCAAATCTATTGTAATAATACAAGCACCATTAGTATCTCAAAGAACTCAGTGATTCACTCCAAGATGAAGCACATTCCAATCAAGTATCACTTTCTATGGGAGCAGGTTGCAGAAAAGCACATCAGAGTTCAGTGTGTGGGCACAAAAGAACAAGTGGCAGACATCTTTACAAAACCACTTCCACAGGAAGCCTTTGAGTATCTTCGCCAAAGACTCGGAATTTTTTCTACTCCAAAATGAATTCTTTTGAATGGTTATCTTATATGTATTATATGTACACGAGGAAGCACCATCAAGAGAACAATTTAGTCAGGGGGAGCAACCACGAATGGAAAGATACCTTTTCCATTGATGACGAAGGGGGAGAGATTTATCAGATGTAGAGGACAGAGGCATGGTTCAAGGGGGATAAATGGTCATATAGATGCAGAGGGTAGAGGCATATTTCTAGGGGGAGTATGAGTGATATGACTTCAGTATTACATGACATAATTTAAGTTTTGCATCAGAGTGTTTCCATCAATTCCAAAGGGGGATATTGTTGATTAACGTTGGTTGTCATTTATGTCAACCCTTGAAGAAATCCTGGTAGAAAAAAGGTTTGGGTAATGGACCCAAGTTTGTTTGATGTAAATATGACTCATTATTGTCTTGTAATGGTTGATAATAAGTACAAATGGATGAACTCCAAAGTGGTCCCCTTATGGTGAAATCCCTCACGGGAAGACGCTATGCGAATTGAGTTATCCTAAAAGTATGGTTAGAGAACCCATGATTATTTGTGGAAAAATGAGACGAATGTCGGTGAATTTTTCAGTGAAAATAGCCTATATGGATAGTTATTTTCATGCCATTTCTGATGGTATGTGGAACGTCACATAACTCCTCACGGTTAAAGAGTTATGGCCATGAGAAGTTGGAGAACCCAGGTTTGGGTAATGGACCCAAGTTTGTTTGATGGATAATGGTATGATTTTTTATATATTTGTAGGTAATACTATTCTATATGTATAGTACATGTCATTCCATTTCTGGTGGTATGTGGAACGTCACATAGCTCCTCACGGTTTGAGAGTTATGGCATTACGAAGTTGGAGGACCCTCATATGTCATCTAGAAGCCCCAAAAGGTCAAAGTAGTCAAAGTGGTTTAAGAGATTTTAGAAGGTAGATAATAAATTGAAGTGATGATTGTACTATAATTCAAAGTGAATACAAAACAAATTATTTAAATAATAACTTTAATGGAGAAATTAGAAGTGGGTTAACCCTAAAATAAGGAAAGTGGGCAAAGTGACCTAGAAGATGTTTTTAAGAAAGCTACTTGGAGAGTATAAATAAGAGGCAAGGCTCTCTCATTTTAGATCACACTTGAGCATATTGAATATCTATAGGTGTCTGAGGTAACCAAAGTATATATATTTCAAATTTCATAGTGAAGGTGAAGAACAGAAGGCCGAAATTCAAGGGAGGATAAATTCTTTCGATGATGTTTTCTAAGGTATGTTATTTACAGGTCATCTCACCATTTTCGCAATAAAACATTTTCTAGAATGATTCAGACCGTGAAATTTCTATGACATTGAGGAAACATATCCAAGTATTTGTGGTAAAAAATTCAACTTGTGGGTCATTTTATTTTTGGAGTTACACTCTGCGGAAAATAGAGTTTGTGGCTAGTCCTGAAACTAGTCTAAAACAGATGTTTCGGGTAAAAACATCATAACTTATTCATAACAGATCCAAATTCATTAAGAACAAATTTTTGGTTATATTATAGTATTTAATATTATGTGTAATAGTTTCAAATCCATTCAACAAATAATCCGTGTGGGTTACGCTCTACAAGATTGCTCTCTAGAATAAGCTATATTTCAGCAAGGTATGTCATTTTTGCTATAACTCTTTTTATGAGAGGTTCCAAGTAGTGACACCTAGAGGAATTGCATAAAACACACTAAATAACATTGTGTATCATTTTTATATCTTTATTCATTACATGTACATAGTTATTATTATTTCAAGTTAAGGTTGTTGACTAATCCAAAACTAGTCATGTGAGACTAAAGAAAAGTTTGATGAAAATGCTAGTCTCGTGTTGTTAAAGTTAAGGAAGGTTTGCAGGTATGTGATCATATACACCAGGTCTATTACAGATTTACAAATCATATTTGGATGATGAAATTGATGAGGGATTTTGGTTGAGGTACATGTTGGGTACATGGTTGAAATAAGTAGTTGATGAGTTGGCACATACATGAGCTGTATAGTTGATTATGTTGGTACATATTGATGAGTCATAGTTGATGAGTAGTTGACACATGAGTGGTACATGGTTGGATGCACTTGTTTATGGTACAGGTTGGTGCAAGGTTGATGCACTTGTTTATGGTACAGGTTGATTATAGGTTGAGGTACAGGTTGATGCATGGTTGATGCATGGTTCGAGTTTATTGGTATAGGTTTACAGTGGTATATCTCACAGTGATAGTGTACCAATGGTTCCATCATTCTAATTCTACTTCAAGGCGGTTGGACGGGGAAAGGACAAGCGGTTCTAGCCACCTTTCGGTTGTATCCGGAGAACATGGAGGGTTGTAGCCTCCTTCTTGTTGTAGCCAGAGAATTGGGGAGTTGGATCTTCCCTCAGGCTGTAACCTGAGAAACTAAGGGGTTGAAGCCTCTTTTTAGTTGTAGCTGGAAAACAATGGAAGTTGGTGCTTCTAATGAATTTAATTCTTCAAGACATAAGAAAAATGATTCTGTGGTTTTCTCCCGCTTTGGGTTTCCACGTAAAACATTGGTCTATTGTGCATGTGTATGATTGTTCATTTGTTCATTGCTCATTATTGCATGATAATTCTACATTGATATAGCACTTGGATTATTTGGTTAAAAAGGATTATAATTTCTCTATTACTGATTCACCCCCACCCTCTCAGTAATCTAACAATTGGTAAGTGAAAGTTGTATATATATATATATATATTTATAGATAAGGCATGGAAGGTCACCAAAGGATCATTGGTGATAGCAAAAGGAGAGAAGGTAGGTACATTGTATTTATGTACTAGTAATATTGATTCTTCTATCTCCTTAGCTTCTATAGGAGTGGATACAACACTGTGGCATCATAGGCTGGACACATGAGTGAGAAGGGGATCCAGATACTTCACAAAATAAATTTGTTTCCAGATCTTAAACAAATTGGTTTGGATTTATGTGAGTATTGTGTTTATGGAAAACAAAAGAGAGTCAGATTTCTTAGAGTCGGAAAAGAAAAGAAGAGTGAAAGGTTAGAGCTTGTGCATACAGATGTATGGGGACCATATTAGGTATCATCTCTTGGTGACTCTCATTATTATGTTACTTTTATTGATAATGCAACTAGAAAAACTTGATTTTATTGCATTCAAAAAAAATATGATGTTTTGATACTTTTAAGAAATGGAAAGCTTTGGTTGAGAATGAGACAGGAAAAAAGTTGAAGTGTCTCAGATCAGACAATGGAGGTGAATATTGCAACAAGGAGTTTGATGATTATTGTTCATACCATGGGATTCGTAGAGAGAAAATAGTTCCAAAAACACTACAAGAAAATGGTGTGTCATAAAGGATGAACAAGACAATTATGGAGTGTGATAGGAGTATGAGATTGCATGTTGGGTTTCCCTTACAATTTTGGGCAGATGATGTAAATATTTTTGTTTATTTAATAAACATAGGACCTTCAAGCTCTTTGGATGGTGGAATTCCAAAGGAGGCATGGACAGGTAAAAAGGTAAACTATTATTTTTTTAAGACTTTCAGTTGTGAAGCATTTGTCCATATTGATAAAGAAAATAGAACAAAGCTCAAGGCAAAATCCAAGAAGTGTACCTTTATTAGATATAGTGTTGATGTTTTGGTTATCTCTTATGAGATTATGAAAGTCACAAATTCATTAGGAGAATAGATGTCATATTCAATGAGAAGTTCATGTACAAAGACCATTTGTAGGGAAAGAAACAGGAAAAGAGAAATCAGCATACACAGTGCTTGATGATATCACTGAAAAATAAATTCCAAAGGTACCAGAAAATCAAAATGTATAACAACAGGAGAAGAAAATACCTCAAACTCTTACAAGTGTTGTTATAATATCTACCAAGTTAAGTAGACCCCTTGAACGATACTCTCCTTAATTGTATTATTTATTTTTTATTGATTCTCGTGAACCAAAATGTTATGAAGAGGCAATGCAGGTAGACACTAAAAAGAAGTGGGAGCAAGGCATGAAAGAGGAAATCAACTCCTTGGTAAATAACCATACTTGGGACTTGGTTCAGTTTCTTGTAGGAAAAAAAGCATTGAAAAATAAATGGGTATACAAGTTGAAGGAAGAAGATGGAGGAAAAAAGTGGTACAAGGCTAGAATTATTGTAAAGGGGTTTGCACAAAAGAAAGGTATAGATTTTGATGAAATATTTTCTTGTGTTGTTAATATGACTTCAATTAGGACTATTTCAAGTGTTGTGGCAGTAAAATATTTGCATCTTGAACAGTTAGATGTAAAAACAATTTTTCTCCATGGGGATTTGGAGGAAGAGATTTATATGCAGCAGCCATAGGAGTATGAGTTCAAAAGGAAGGAGAATTGTGTATGCAGGTTGAAGAAGAGATTGTATGTCCTAAAACAAGCTCCAAGGCAGTTGTATTTGAATTTTGACAAGTTTATGACAGAACAAGGTTATAGTATATTCCATTTTGATCACTGTGTTTATTTTAAAAGGCTAGAAAATGGAAGCTATATTATCTTGCTATTGTATGTAGATGACATGCTTGTTGCATGGTCTAATATGCAGGATATAAATGTGCTCAGGAAGAAATTAGTTAAGTCATTTGTGATGAAGGATTCAGGTGTTGCAAAGAAAATCCTTGGTATGAGAATAACAAGAGACATGAAAAATCAAAAATTGACATTGTCTCAGGGTAAGTACATAGAGAAGGTGTTGGAGAGGTTTAGAATGTAGAATGAAAAACCCGTTAGTACACCTTTGGCCAGCTATTTCAAACATTTCAAATTAACTAAGGAAATGTGTCCCAAGACACAGGAGGCGATAGAATACATGTTCAGGGTCCTTTATTCTTCAACAGTTGGAAGCTTGATGTATGTGATGGTTTGCACAAGACCAGATATTGCACATGCAGTGGGAGTTCAGAGTAGGTATATGAACAATCCAGGTAAAGAACATTGGGAGGTAGTAAAGTGGATTCTCAGGTATTTGAGAGGTAATACTATTCATACATTATGTTTTGAAGGTTAAGACACGGTTCTACATGGATATGTTGATTCAGATATGGAAGATGATAAAGATAGAAGGAGGAGCACCACAGGGTATGTTTTTACTGTAGGTGGAACAACAGTAAGTTGGATTTTGAAAATACAAAAGGTTGTTTCACTTTCAACAACAGAGGCAGAGTAAGTTGTTACTACAGAGGCTAGTAAAGAGATGATTTGGTTACATAGGTTTGTGGAGGAATTGGGAAAGAAGAAAGAGAATAATAGGTATTATTGTGACAGCGAGAGTGTCATTCATGTTGCAAAGAAATCATCCTTCCATTCAAAGACTAAGAATATACATATCAGGTACCATTTCACACGATCTGTCTTGGAAGATGGACATTTGAAGTTGGAAAAGATACACACTAGACATAATCCTGTAGACATGTTAACAAAGGGAGAAACTAAGTTTCTGCTTAGTTTTAGTTGGTCTTCAAGCATGAAGGTGAAGATGAGAAATTTTCTAGGTCCAAGGTCAACCATAGTCCAACAAGTACAATAGAGGTCAAGTTGTTGTGATCAGTCTCCAAGTGGGAGATTGTTGGTTGTGGAGCCTGATTGTCTTCCTGATTCAGAGGTATTTGTTTTCAGCCATGTGTTATACCCCATGAAGACTGTACACCCATCCATGTGGGGGGGTTGCAAGGGGCGCTTCCCCCCCCTTAGGGATCTAGGGAATCATCCCCCCAACTGGGGGGTCCGGGGGAAAGCAAGGGTTCGGGGGAGAAGCCTCCGAAGGAAAAATTGCCCTGTAAATGTATATTTTAAATTCATATTAAATCTGGACCGTTCATTATAAAGTCACATATATGACGGTAAAAGTTATGTTAGGGTTTTTTTCTTTGGAAGACAACCCTCTTTTATGAGGGAATTGTATTTTGATTGTGGATCATTGCAAATATTGTATTCTAAGAGAGGAGGTTGTGAGAGAAATAAGAGGAAGTTACAATGGTTGTGTTGTAGGTTGTATCTCTTCATTTGTTGGATAATAATAAATGAAGGACCTGGAAATTTCTCTGGTGGACATATCTTGCACTGGGTGAACCACGTATATATGTGTCTCTATTGTATTGTGTATCTTTTGTGTTTTATTTCCACATTTGTCTTATTTTATTGCTTCGCGATCTTGTTTTTCTAACAATGGCTTGGTATTTTCAAGTAGCAATGAGAGGGAATTTAGAAAATGATTCCTTTGATAAAAAGGTCATTTGACCAAGAATGGTTTGAGGCATGAAGAGAAATTAAATTAGTTGTCTTGTTTCTTTGGGCACTATTGAAATTGCCCAAATTGTATTTCTAGGTTGTGGGATACTTTTATAGCAGTTAAGTAAAGAGTGGTTTCTTGATGGTTGTTGACATGTAGAAACGGAAGCATAATTATGAATATTGCTAGAGACTTTCCATGTGAATGAATGTAAGCTCTAAATAGAGAGTGAAACATAGTGTTGAGTATTCCTATGATGCTTTTCACAAGAATGGTTGTAAGATATTTGGGAGGAAGGATTTATAAGTTTGAAAGGTCCATGTGTGTGAATGACATGGAAAGACGTAAAAGCAGTGAACTTGCATGTTGAATATTTATCTATGTTTGTGTATGCTTGAGTGCATGGATTGAATGTATTATAAGGTTTCCCAATATGAAGATTGATATTAAGACCAAATAGATATGAATGAATCATACAAAAATGTGCAAGTAATGTACATGTATGATGTCTGAGTAGATGTATACTATAGACATGATATGACTTCCTGAATAAGTGAAATGCAAGGAAAGAATTGGACTTTCCATGATTGAATAAATACCATGAATGCATGGTTGAATCCATTTTGAAGATTCATGACTATTTTGTTTTGAATAATAGTTTGAGGAGGATGTGTTCCATTTTCTTAGAAAAAGATAGTATAAATTGATGAAAGAGTAAATGAGCAAGGATGATTTGTTGTCATGATAAAAGGAAACATAATTACTCTTTCAAATACTACATGTAAATGATTGTGAACAATCATTAACTAATTAATTTTCAATTGATACGAAAATGAAACTATAAAGTGTGCCTATGGTGGAGACACACACTACTTGCTATAGCATGTGATTAAAGCATGGTTTGATGGAAAAAATGTGCATGTGTGAATGCACAATCTGAATGCATAATAGATATGTATGTTGATAATTCATAATGGAATATTGGGTAAGAATTTGAAATGACAAATTTGAGGCTGACTCGAGGTTGAGGTCATCTCAGATAGTGAAGGATATGCAATAAGGAAGGTGCACAATGAGACAACTCCATGTGGAAGAATTGTGTGAGAACTTTGTCAAAGAACATAGTCATAATATTAATGATTGCTGGAAAATTAGACAATAGACGACAAAGTCTATTTGTACAAGAATCCTGGATTACATTTTAAAATATCATGCATGAGTAAAAGATATGCAAACAAATGTTGACCAACTTGATTCTCTCTTTGGTGAATGTGCAGAATGCACTGGGTCTTAAATTGTGGGAAAATTCTTGTTGTTGTGGCATGTTAAATTATCCAGGGAATTCAAGATGAAACTTGGTTGAAACTGCTCAAGGAACAGAGCAGGAAAATCCCAAGAGGGAGAGATTGGTTAAGCAAAGGATGAGGAAAGGAGAAACGCTTTCCTTTCTCTGAAAACTATGATTTTCTTAACAGAGTTATAAAACTAAAAAAAAAGGAACAGTTGTGAAGGTAAAGGAAAATAAAAAAATAAGTATGTTTAAATGAATAGGCTTGGTTGATCCATGCTAAGGAAGTGAGGCCTTGGAAATAAATCAGTTGAACTGAAAAGTTCCAGACTGTGTAGGAGGAATTGGAAAAGAGGGAAGAGTCCCTTAACACATTTCCTTGTTGTTTGTTGTGTTTCTATGGGATGAGAAACTGATATGTTGATGGTTGTAGGATACCCAATAGTTGAATCATTTTTATGGTTACACTAGTGAGCACATTGAGGAGTAATGTTCTGAAGTACATGTAGATATGTTAGGACGTATCTGATAATTCTTGTTGATTTAGATTATATGCATGTGCAATTTATTTAACATGAAATCTAATATGTTTGTGATTGTGATGATTCTTTTTAAGTGTAGGAAGATATTGGAGTTGTTGAGGAAGGATAGTTTCCAATGGTTGACAACCTCAAGAAGAGAATAAATGCAGAAAGGGTTGTTGTTGAAAGATTGTTGAAGGGACATTGGAAGTTCCATGAAGCACCACTGGTGAGGTAATATCAGAGAGGGTGTTGGTAGCTAGAACGGGTATAAAATACTTCATACTCATGTAACATGGGAGTTTAAAGGGATTAGGTAAGAATCCCCCTTGAAGTATTTCATTTTCTTAATGATATGCAAATAATTTTGAACAGTTGTTGTATGCCATTGATACCCAAGTAGGGTAAGATTCAAGAAACAATAATCTGAATAATAGAGAGAGGAAATCTCTGCTAGTCAAGGATGATTAAAATACTTTCAAGAAAACTCATGAACCAATAGTGTCATGGGTACATTGACCAATAAAGAGTAACTTGGAAAAGTGCTAATAAGAAGAACATAGAATTGAATGCATTGAGGAAATGCATGTTTGCATGAGAGGGCAAGCAATGGACTGCCCATTATGGAAGGAGGACCTTCCAATACTCCATTGGAATTGTAGAATCGTAAAAAGAGGAATTGGGTGGCCATAGATGTTGGCACCCTAGTTATTAGTGAAGAAAGAATGTTGGAAGGCATTCCTATGAAACTTTAATTCCATATCATGGTGTGTTGATTTGAGGTTATGGTGAGCTCATGGAAGGAGGAACAATCCTGCTGTAATAATGAATGTAGAAAAAGGATCCCTATGGTGAGAGGTTGGATGAGTTCCAACACACCATGGCAAGAGTTTCTAACATGAAAAATAATAATCTAAAATAAATGCAAGGGTGCATTGCATGTGAATGTGAACATGGATATTAGCACATTGGAATAAATCCATTTAATAGTTGACTTATTTTTGAAAATCTCGGTATGTTAGAATGATGCATGTGTAGGGAAATGGTAATCCATGTCATTGTATGTCACTGAATGGATAACTATAATTTGATTTTTAGTATGCACAGTTATGAAATTGTTTGTGAGCCAATACAAGTGTGCAATGAAAGTATAATGTGCATGAGAAATAACAATGGTTTGGTTGTGTAAGTATTGAAATTGCAGGAAAGAAGGGTCTTGGATAGGGAAATGTTGTAATCCCATTAGGAATACCAATGCTTGATGAATCAAACTTTTATGAGAAGGAAGATATCATACTTGTGAATCTAGTTCTATGTGGAGTAGATCTGAAAATAAAAATGTGGAATTAGAAATGTGTGGGTAACATATTTGAAAATTTTGATAAATCGATGATAGCATCTCATGGTTATTGTATGCATGCGGTACATATGAGATGAAATATTTTTCGTCGAGGGACAAATGATGGTTTTCAAGCTGGATAACATGGAAAAAGGCTATTTTTGTGACATGAGAACCTTGTGATAAGCCATGATCGCCATAGAAGATGTTGTGTTGTGGCAACATAGGCTAGAGGGACGCCTCGGTAGAGAAAGTCAGAGGGACGCCTCAACTGTAAGACTCGATGAAGTCTAGAAAACTCTTCTTATGCGATAAATCCTTGTTAATGCAAGATGGATCACCCGAGAGACTGTATAGAAGAGAAGGGGATGCCTAAGCCTAGAACTGGAAGGTGAGTGACTGCAAGGAAGAGAAGACTTCAATAATTCTTGTAAATTGTTGGTTGGGATCATGCACACAATGGGTATGTCAAGGAAAATATGGACCAAGTTAGTAAGACAACCAACTGGATGTGGATCCATGAAATTGCACAGATACGTATTGTGATAATATGAATATTTCCTCTTGAGTTTTGAACAACAATAAAAAAAAATTGCATGAAATTGTGATTAATATTCTTGTTGTTTTAAATTATTGTAGGCATGTGACAAAGGCCAAGAGTCTCGGAAAGGACCAAAACAAGAGAAGGAAAACATTACTAAAGTAGTTGAAAGATGGGGGGCATGATTGGTGTTTATGAGATGCAAAGAGCACCGAGAACAATGTTCCTTTAAGGGGGAGTGGATTGTAATACCCTTGTTTCTCCCAGCTTGTAAATATAATTACATTATTGACAAAAGACTATGGACATATATGTTATGTGTGGATTTTTGGAAATGATGAACCTTTGCTAAAGAAGGTAAGGTGAATATTTATGTTAGTTAATAAAGTGAAAATTGTTGAATAATTGTTGAAGGTGTTGCCTATACAGATTATGATGTCATGAGAAGGAATGGTGAGGGGAACCATGACTGGTTGAGATGACCCCTTCCAGGAAGTACTTTTCTAAATAAAAAATGTTCAAAACCCAAAATTGTCCTCTTCCCCAGAAAAATTTAATTACAAGTCAAGTTGGTGGTTGGTTTTTCCTCCTCGGAAATCAATGAGAGAATCGTCATAGTACCCATCTGGAAGTTTCTTATCTAACTCACAAATTGGGGGATTTGATCCACAAAATCTTGTTGTAGAAGGAAAGAAAAAGAGGAAAATTGTGGGAAGAGAGGGGAGGATGCACATAGTTGGGTCTAGGGACCAAAATATGAGTGGAGAGGTGATCTAGAAGAAGCTGAAATACTCAAAGAGATCCAGGAGGATCCAAAAATGTTCAAAAAATGATCATCTCAAATTCTCTTGAAAAAAAAATTCATTTTGTAGAGATCGATGAGATATTTCTAATGACACGTGAATCGCCTCAAATGGACGACGTATGAGAAAGTTATGACTCTTCAAAGTTTTGGTCAAACAAGGTCAACATGTCAAAAAGGGGTGACACATGGCACCACTGGAAGGGTGACACATTGCACATACATACATATCGTGCAACGCTAACGTGGAAACACCACGGGGCGACATGTGGCAGGTAGGAGGTTGAGTTGGCAGGCCATACATATGATTGGGAAGATTACATGGTCCAACCAGGTTTCAACATGTGGCATGATCATACAGGAATATGTGGACAAATGAGAGGTTTCCACATGGAAATATCCCATTATCATTTTCTATGGTCAAGGTTTACCAAAAATTTATGGGTCGACCGGAGTCGAACCCCCGACCTCACGCATGCAAGTCCAATGACTTCACCTATATACCACACGGTTATGACTTAATAGTCATATGATTTAAATATTACTTAAGTTTCGTTAAAGGTATAATCGGCGGAAAAAAGAACGAGGGATTAGTCCTTGGCCCATGGTTTATGGAATCCAATGTAACCATACCCCAAGGTTCACACAAGGATAACAACTTTATACTGCCACTATATATATATATATATATATATATATATATATATAAGTTTAAAAAGGCAAGACAAAGGAGGAGAGGTCCATGGGTTTGAACTCGTGACCTCCTCCCACATATTCCAGAGCTTTAACCAATGCGCCAAAGGCGCCTTTTGTTATGGCATTCCAATGGAAATACATTTAATTTGATACCTATGTTAGCGGGAAGGTCAGGCCACGGTTTAGCCGACATAGTATATTTAAAGGGCATGAATTCCAAGGCAGCACACACACACACCCAAACAGAGTGCAAGGTACAATATGACTAGACAATTACAGTACGGTGTCGCGATTTTCATGCCAAGAGGTGTCTAGTTATGGTGTTTCATTGTTTTACATGCCAGTGAGCACCATGTCCAAACATAGTTATGTTTATACTCGTTTTTCTCAATTTTTCGAGAGGAGCATGATGATGGTGTTTATTTTGTGCTAAAAAATTATCTATGAAGATCTTAGTTCAGATTTCCTTGTATGAGAATTTGAGCACATTGTTTTGCGTGAAGAAGGGAGTCATTTTGAGCCAATTCAGAACATAGTCAAGTTTATACTCATTTTTCTCAAAATTTTGAGAGGAATTCAATGGTAACCTATGTTTCTAGGTTTGAGTAGCAGAATTGAAGAGTGAATTCAAGATTGGCTTTTGTAAGTCCATTTTTCATTGTATTTTTTGACAATTGAGATTAATGAAGAGCAGTCTCATTGTTGAAGGGGACTCGGAGATGTAGCCTAGGAGAGGTGAACTCCATCATCAAATCTTGTTTTATTAGTTATTTTATTTCATGTTGTGTTATCTCTCATTATTCTGCAAATTATTCATCATTTGATGAAGTTTTGGATATGTAGAATATTCACAAGTGTTCTGCAAAAATGTCAATACGATCAAGAAATGTTATGAATCGGGTTAGATGCAAACATGTGTGTTTAAATAATAATTTATCATCTAAGTATTTTCGGATCAAGTTGGTATCAAAGTTGGTTTTGACAATTGTTTGCAAGTGAATTTGATGAGGTCCAAGACTCAAGTTGGTGAAGGTGTTTGAAGACTCCTTAACATAATATATCTTTGTTGCAAAGGAAAACATGAGTAAAGATCTCATGAAATTAAGTCTTGAGAGGGACTTGAACTGATAGATTCAGAAGGAGAATTATAAATTAAGGATGTAACTACAATCTCTCAAGGAGGAGAAGCACGGGATTTAATATCAATTGATATGTCATGAATATTCCTTAAAGGTATTATTCATGAATTGGAAAGCAATTTGCAGGCTAAGGACTAGATATTGGCACCATTCTATGAAGTTGGGAAAGTAAATAATGAAAAGTATCCTATGCAAGAGAGACTGGGAAAGTAGAGAATGAAAATTATCCTATGCAAGAGAGACTATCTCCTACAAAATGTTTATAGATAGTAATTGAGGAAGATAATTCATCATATTCTTCTTCTCCCTGTTAAGATGGAAAATGCTCTAGGTTGAATGAAGTAAGGAGAACTTCAAATGAAGAGTTCCTTCAAAAGCATTTGGTCCTACTAGAACATCCTTCTAGTCCAGGGAAAGGTATCAAATGCAAGACATATCCAAGAAGAGATGATCATTCCAAAAAGGGAATGGAGACATTTCCCACTAGATGATCCCAATCCATTATGCCAGGATCATCACGTTTTTGGGTATCTTTTAAACTTTTTTTGAGTGAGGTATTTCATCAAACACTTTGTTGATCTATTTGTTTACTTGTTGAATGGCCTCCTGATTTTGGCCTTAGGTTTTACCGATGTGTTTATATGAATGTTTGCAGCAAATAACAAGAAGAGACAACCATGTAACATACCTCAACCATATGTAATATGATAGACAAGCCAAAACATCTCAAATCTTCTTTTATTCATAAGATAGAAGAACCTGCTACAATGGAGATGCCAATCTGGAATGCTCAATAGATGGCCAAGAAGATAGACAATAGAGCTGCTACAAAATGCTCCCGACAATACAAAATAAGCCTCCAAAGGCTGGATAAGAGATGAAGACCAATTCCAAGTAGATCTGGGCCAAGTGCCAAACCCCCACCGGAAGATGCCACGTCCTGCTAGAATGTTGAAGCTCCTCAACAATTCGGCCCTGGTGCCAAATATGTCCAATCACCTCAAGAAAGATGCCAAACAGTAGATTGGGTGATGACAAGAACAACCGAGGTGCCTGAATCTCCAAGATCCCTCTCAAACCCTGTAGATATAAACTCCTCCACTGAATGGTGCGCCCCACTGGATGACTGGAACCTTAATAATTTGGCCTCTCTCCTAGAGACCTCCAACAACTCCACCAATCCACTAGAATGATAGATCGGGGCATGAAAATGAATACCCAAGTGCTCAAGTCATCAAAATACCTGCTAGATCCTTAGATATAGCTACCCTCCAAATAATGGTGTGCCCTCCTCTTGGGAAATTGTCCCACTATCAATACAAATAATCCTCCCACTGAAATGCCTCTGGAAACCACCAAGAATGATGTTAGGACACCTGCAAGGAAAACCCAATACCTAGAATTCCCAAAATCACTTCTCCTCAGCTAGGACGAATCCTCCCTCATTGAATGGTGTGCCCCCCTTGTTGGAAACCCCCAACTGGTGCACCCTCTCTCTATCTGCATAAGTAATTGATGTGGAATCCTCCTGCAAGTGAGTAGATATGGAACTAGAATGGTGTGGGAGTGTATTGCATCTCTGAGACCAATCTTGGGACAAGGTAGGTGGAATCTTTCACCACCGAATCATCCTCTAGGGTTTGTTAAATCAAAACCCTCAAAACCCCCAATGTTGGGCTCACTAGCTAGAAGCCAGATATCAAAATAAGATCATACATGAATGAATGAGAAGAGGCCCGTGCCTTTTGTTTATACTTTTTTCTCTCCTTGTCCCTCCAAAGTGACTTTCATTTTATTAATATTTAATTAATTAATTAAATCACTTTAATTAATTAATTAACCTTTTTTCCTCTGAAAAACACATTATCTCTCCTTATGGCTTCCCTGGCCACTGAAAGTCACTTCTCACCATCCCATCCTGTATTGTTTCTTCTCCCAATTCCAATGAGCTATTACACTGAGAGGTTTCTCCAAGTAATGTGCCCAAAATGACCTCTTCGGTGAATTCAATTGACTTATAGCTCAAAATAGTCAAAATCATGGGAATCATCGGAATGCAACAGAACCAAAGCCAACCTATGTGGAATGGCTCATAATTATGGAATATGATGAGAAATGTGAGTTGGACCCCACAATGCCTCTCAATAACCCTTGTACTCACTATAACACCCATCTGGCTGCTCTGGTCATCATAAACCTCTGTATTGTGATGATGTCCCAAAGTGGGGACATTACATAAGACGGGTATGAATTTATGGTCTACACATCCATGTGTTTATTGTAGAACTAATAACCATAATATGATGAAATGTCAGAGAATACAATCCTTGCAAAGGAATCCATCCAAGAAAAAGGCTAGAGGTAAAGGTCATTTTCCAAGAAAGAATAGGGAAAGTGGAAAGAAAGGATTGTGGTTCAGAGATAGGAACAAGAAATTCTACTCTTATTGTGGTAAATGTGGACATCAGATAAAGAAGTGTTGGGTAATTTATCCACACTTATATTAAAATCCAAACCAAGAAGATGCATAGGCACTTACAAGAAGATAGGTAGCAACCTCAACAGAAGTTGATAATCTTGTTAAGAGATTTGAGAGAGAATTCGTCTTAATGGTTGGTCTTAACAATGTAATGTATGAAGACATAGAGGTATGGTTCATGGAAAGTGGCTCATATTTCCACATGACAGGAATGAGATCAATATTCCTTACTTTCTCGGAAATCGAAAAAGATATTTATGTAGGATCTAGAACTAACACAATACAAGCAGTAAGAGGGTTTGGATATGTAATATTCTAGATCGAGTCAGGAGGATTTTGGGGAATAGAACATATGTTATATGTTCCAGATTTGAAATTAAAATTACTCTTAATTTCATCTTTCGGAGATGAAGAATATACAGTTGTGTTCCAAGGTCGACAAGTACTAGTGTATTTGGAGAAATCTACTCAGGAAACAATGGTGGTGATCGGTTTTCATAAGGAGAGACTATATAGGTTGCTTGGACGACCTGTAATTGGATCCAGTGGCTATTTGGATTCGGCATCATATTTAGTGTCATATTCAATGTCAGATTGAAATTCATTGTCATAGGCATTGTCGAAGATAGGAAGTTGCGAGACTCCTTCCAGTATTACTGGAAGAATGAGTCCATGAATAAGTTTCTTATCTTTATCCCTGGATAGGTATCAGAAAAGATTCCATTTTGGAAATAATTTGTAAAATATGTATATTTGTAAAATAACAATGTTAGTATGCATATGTAAATGCCTTCTAACAGTCTATTTTCATTGTTGTAATAGAGGGCATGTTAGCCACTCCTTAGATAATTTCAAGAGTGAGAGAAATCTTGTAGGGATTTATAAATCCTTGGTCTTTATTAACCACTCTTGGTGAAATTTGAGAGTGAGAGGAATCTTGTAGGGATTTCTAAAGTCCTTTGACGGCAGTGTAGACAATTGTTATTATATTGTCTTATTATCAGCTAAAGAACTGCACAATGTAATATCATTCTTATTCTAAAGTACCAAAGGTGAAGGAACATAAGAATGCAGGCAGTTGGAACATGTAGATTGAGAGTGGGAAGAGCATCATAATTATGCAATGTCTTCCTAGAGTTGGTAAAGAAGTAGTCTTCTTCATGTGAAGATGAAAGGTAAAATACTTGTAAAGATGTATTATTTTGCTATGAACATCTTCAATATGTTATGTCATGTTCATGTAGATGTATACCTTGAGCAGAAGCAAGTCAAGCGGTACAGATATTTGTGGAAAACATGTTTAGGTTTTCTTTCAAGGCAAGAGAGAAAAAATTAACAGGAAATTCATTCAGAGACTCCTACAGATACATCAGTAGTACAGGAACAACTAATCCAGAAGGGTGAGGTGTAGATCCGCATTTAACTTGGTTTCATGATTGTCAAGATGGACTATCTTCAGTAAAGAAGGAGATGGGAGTGGATGTTGAGTCAAGATTCAGATATGGATATTTTAGAGCAGAGAGTCAATAAGAATATTTTTTTTATGAAGGAATCAATGAGCCAGGAATAGAGTTAGATCTAAACTAGCACCGGTAACCATGAGCAAAGAGCCAGAGTTAGAGCTACTTCCAGGAGCCAGAGTGAGAGCCATGTTCCAGAGAAGCAAACAAAAGTACAATGATCTAGATTGGTATTCCTTGAGATTTTAGAAGTTCGAGAAGGAGATCAAATCCATATCCAAGATCAAGATCTAGAAGATCAAAACCAAGATGGAAATCAGAAAAATTTTAGCAAGGTGGAAGAGTGAGGAATCCATATCATCACTAAGTTGTTGAATAAACCATGAAAAGCAATTCAGCAAAGTGGAAGAGTGAGAAAGAGTTATCATCACTAAGTTGTTGAAATATGTATACTTTTGGAGGACCAAAAGTTCTTCAGTGGAAAGGTGTGATCCAGGAGGATGTGAAACATTCAAAGAGATCCAAGAGGATCCAAAAATGATAAAAAAAAATGATCATCTCAAATTATCTTGAAAACAACTTCATTTCATAGAGCTCGACAAGAGCTTTCCAACAATGCAAGAATTGCCTCAAATGGACGTCGCATGAGAAAGTTATGACTCTTCAAGGTTTTGGTCAAACAAGGTCAACATGTCAAAAATAAGTGACACGTGGCACCACTAGAAGGGTGACACATGGCACATCCATACATATCGTACAACACTGATGTGGTAGTACCACAGGGTGACAAATGGCAAGTAGCAGGCTAAGATGGAAAGTTGTACATTCGATTGGGAAGATTACATGGTCCAACTAGGCTTCGACATGTGGCCTGATCATACACGCATAGGTGGACCAATCAAAGGAAACCACATGAAAGTCTCCCATTTTCCTTTTCAATGGTTAAGGTTTACCAAAAATTTATGGGTCAACCGGAGTCGAACCCCCAACCTCATGCATGCAAGTCCAACAACCTCACACATGCAAGTCCAATGACCTCACCAATATACCACACGGTTATCACTTAATAGTCATATGGTTTAAATATTATTTAAGTTTGGTTAAAGGTATAATCATCGGGGAAAAGGTTGAGGGCTTAGCCCTTGGCCCATGGTTTATGGAATCCAATGTAACCATACCCCAAGGTCTGTGTGGGAGGCTAACAACTTTATATTGCCACCATACTATATATATATATATATATATATATATATATATATGTTTAAAATTGTGTGCCAAAGGAGGAGAGGTCTGCGGGTTTGAACCCATGAACTCCTCCCACATATGTCGAAACTTTAACCAACACGCCAAAGGTGCCTTTTGTTACGATATTCCAATGGAAATATAGTTAATTTGATATCAACGTCAGCAGGAAGGTCAGGCCATGGTTTGGTCGACATAGGCTATTTAAAGGGCATGGATTTGAGGCAAAATACACACACACACACACACACACAGATAGAGTGCAAGGTATAGGATGGTATGACAAATATAGTACATTGTCTCGATTTGCATGCCAAGAGGTGCCTAGTTGTGGTGTTGCATTGTTTTGCGTGCCATTGAGCACCATGTCCAAATATAGTCATGTTTATACTCGTTTGTATTAGTTTTTCGAAGGAGCATGATGAAGATGTTTTTTTGTGCTAATAAATTGTCTATGAAAATCTTAGTTCATATTTCCTTGTATGAGAATTTGAGCACATTGTTTTGCATGAAGAAGGGAGTCATTTTGAGTCAGTTTAGAATATAGTCGAGTTTATACTCATTTTTCTCATAATTTCGAGAGTAAATCAATGGTAACATTTGTTTTTGGGTTAGAGCAGCAGAATTGAAGAGTGACTTCAAGATTGGATTTCATAAGTCCATTTTTCTTTATAATTTTTAACAATTGAGATTAAGGAAGAGCAGTCTCACTGTTGAAGGGGACTCAAAGATATAGCCTAGGAGAGGTGAACTCCATCATCAAATCATGTCTTGTTATCTCTTTTATTTTATGTTGTGTTATCTCTCATTATTTTGCAAATTATTCATCATTTCATGAATTTTTGGATAAGTAAAAGATTCACAAGTGTTATGCAAAACTGTCAATACGATCCAGAAATATTTTGAATCAGGTTAGATGTTAACATGTGTGTTTAAAAAATAATTTAGCATCTAAGGATTTTCGTATCAATAGGAGTGTGAGAACTCTTTTGGTTCTTAGCATAACGAAGAGAAGTGAAGAAATGTGTTTTTTGGGTGCATGAATCATTGACAACTGTCTTCAAAACAAGTTGATAAGAGGGGCTACAAAATTTTAATGATTGGTTGATAAATCATGAAGGAACTAAGAAGGGAGGGAACTGAGGGACTGTTTGGAAGAGAAAGGCCTCCCATGTGTTGTGTATGACAGTTGGTGTAGCTCTTTGTGCAAAGAGAAATCCCCTTGCTTGGTGGATTGAAGACTTGGCTTGTTGAGTTCTTGTAGGTGAAGGAGAGTGGCCTTCATTTTTTCTCATGTGTTGAGTAAAAGAAATTCCGCTCATGACATCATACTCTGGCTAGGGGGTGGCCAGTTGTGAAAACATCATGAGAACTTGTGCCTATGCTTGGGTGGAAAGTGGCACACCCTTCAACAGTTGTCAGCAATCTCTAAATTTCAGATAAGTGTTTTTTTTGCCTTGTAATGCCATGAAAAGTTTATAAATATTATGGAATTCATGTACTACTTATTTGAAAAGTTTATCATCTTATTCAAATAGTGGAAATGTCACTCTAATTATTTGGATGACAGTGAATTTGAAATAAGATCTGGGAAAACACATTATGTTGTTGGTTTTCTACCTGTCTTTGTTTGGAAAGGGAGGTTGTTAGTAAATGTTTGTCACTTAAAGTATGAGCAGAGTGTTGGTTGGCCACTGATAGTAATTTATGTGGACAAATCCCCAAGCATTAGTAAGGTCAAGCCATCAAAGTCCTCATAGAGCATCTTAGTAATTAATAAAATGCAATTTATGTTAGAAACTTGAAGGTCGTGCAACTAAACCCAGAATTTGAAGGAAGTTCAGACCCTCGTTTGGCATTAAGAGAATAAGCCAAATGTTAAAGAGAGGCAAAGTATTTTAAAATAAATAATAAGAAAAGAATGAGAAATGCAAATTTAAGTTCTTAATTGGAAATAAAATGAAATTTAAAATTAAAGAAGATCGGTTCTCAAAAGTATGAACATGTCGCGCGAGCTCTGCTATCCGGATTAGGGTTTCAGATTCTAAGATGAACTGCTACACTCCCATCCCCGTTGGGGCCATGATTCAGAAGGAAGGGGGGCAAGGACCGCACTCGCATCTTTGATGGGGGACCGTACTTTTTTAACTCATCCGGACTCTTTTTAAGATTCTGGACCGAGAAGTTCAGCCCTGAAAAAGAAGATTTCGCCCACGCTCCGGTGTGGATCCACCTGCACTCTCTCCCCCAAGAGTTTTGGCTGGAAGAGGTCTTGGCTGGTATAGGAAACATTATTGGAATATATGTAAAGTCTTCAGAAGCTACCAAACAGAGGCGATACACCTCGTATGCGTGCATCTGTGTATACTTGAATATAGCAAAACTACTGCCGGGAACCATCATCCTTGAGTACCAAGATGAAGACTGGATCCAAACCATTGACTACGAACACATTCCTTTTTGGTGCCGGAAATGCCATGAACATGGGCATCTGTTCAGAGAATGCCTCCTCAATGCGACTCACAAAGAAGGGAACCCAGAAGAAGGAAAAGACAAGGACGGCTTCGTTCAACCAGGAGGGAAAAGAAGACAATCCGGGTGGAGGCAGCAAAATCAAGTAAGTAAAAATCCCTCTACTAGTAACAAATTTGCAATTTTACAAGATCAACCTGAGGACCCTTCAACCAAAATAAATCCCAGGGAGCTTCCTGCGGATAACCCCTCCCATTCTGAGGGACAGGAGGAAGATCGACCATCACAGGGAAAGGAAGTCGATCAACCCCCACAAACCACAGCAGGGGATCTACAGGATCTCTTGGAAATCGAGGATGGGGACGCCGATATGGAAACCGAAGAGAAAGACCTGGCCGGGGTGGACCTGGAACACCTTGAACATGCCTACAGACAACCAAAACTATATACTATACCCTGGGACCAATTACGGAAAGTACATAAGGTTTTTCTCAATTCCTCCGCCGGTTCCTCAGCGCGATCCAATAAGGGCTTAGGGATACAGAGAAGTCAATCAAAGAACCAGACCAAAAACCAGAAAGATGACAAGAAAAGAGGTCGGAAGTCTACAAACAAACTCATACAGGAAATATGACATTTTATGGTCAACTCAGGGCAAATCCACCTAACCTCAGACAATTTTCCTCCCCTCCCCACCCCCCCTTCATCATGAAGATTATCTCTTGGAATATTAGGGGCCTCAATGGACGTAGCAAGAAAAAATTGCTACGGAATCTGATCTTTGCAGAGAAACCGGATATATTATTACTTCAGGAAACAAAATGCTCAACTAAAGACATTGATAAGCTTCTCCCCTACTGTTGGAAGCAAGGGGAAGCAATGTCAACAGCCGCTACAGGCACGGCTGGAGGACTGGCGGTTATTTGGAACCCAGCCACAGTGTTGCTAGAGAATTTTATTACCACTAAATGGTCTATTACAGCGGACTACATGCTTATAGGATCCAATAAACCTGGCCACCTAACCAATGTATACGGCCTAGCCAATCCAAGGGACAAACAGGCCTTCCTCAGAAGCCTGGAATACCTCTCCAACCTGACTAGACACAATCGCTGGACCATAGGGGGAGATTACAACCTCATTCGAAACCTGGAAGAGAAAAAAGGGGGCTCACGGTGCCTGGATCAAGACATTAACGACTTCAACAGCCTCATAGATAAACTCAACTTGATTGATCTGGAAGCTATCAATGGCACCTTCACCTGGACAAATAGAAGAATTGGATCACACCAAATTGCTTGCAAACTTGATCGCTTTCTAATCTATGATTCCCTTATGCTGGAGGGAACAACCATGGAGGCAAGTATTTTAAATATTCATGGCTCGGACCACTGGCCCATTTAGCTGTGGATAGAAGTGTCGGCGTCACCAGGGAAAAAACCATTTATGTTCGAGCAATTTTGGCTCAACCATCCAGACTTCCAAGCTAAGATCCAAGGCTGGTGGAGACAGGCAGAGGTCACACATGGCTCCAAGATGTTCAGATTTCAGAAAAAGTTTAAAAACCTTAAACAACTCATTAAGACCTGGAATAAGCACACCTTTGGAAACATCTTCGACTCCCAAAGGCAGCTGTCATAGAAAATGGAGATGATTCAAACCCAGATCCGTCTGCAAGGCTTAACGGACGAGTTGAAAGTCCAAGAAGCAACAAATTCACAACAATTGGAATCCAGAAAAGCACAGGAAGAGATTCTATGGAAGCAGAAATCACGCATCCAGTGGCTCAAGGAGGGGGATCGCAACACTAAGTTCTTCCACAGATCTTCCATGCAACTCCGCCACTCCAATAGAATCACGCACTTAACTTCCAATACCGGGGAGCACATTCTCTCCCACGAAGACATGACAGCAACTCTGATTGATTATTATAAAAACCTCCTCACGGAGCCCTCTCCGAATAGATCGGAAGCCATAGACAAAATTACGCAACATGTGCCTACCCTCATCACCAGAGAGAAAAACTTGGCTCTACTTCAGCCCATCACAATCGAGGAGGTGGATCAGGCGCTGCAAGACACTCCAAAAGGCAAAGCACCTGGCCTGGACGGATTTACCAGCGATTTTTTCCACCACTGTTGGCCGATGATCAGAGTAGAGGTCTGGGAGATTATTGAGGACTCCCGCGCCACTGGACAAGTCCTTCAAGCTCTTAATGCTACATTCCTCACTCTCATACCCAAAGAGGGGCAGGCTCACCACCCCAAGAAGTTCAGACCCATTTCCCTTTGCAACGTCATTTATAAACTTCTAACAAAGGTGATAGCCCGCAGACTCAAACCCATTCTACCTACCATCATCTCCCCAGAACAATCTGGTTACATAGAGGGAAGACAAATCTTGGACAACGTTATTCTGGCTCATGAGGTGATTCACTCTCTGTAGAAAACTAAACTGCCAGGTATGCTCCTTAAATTAGATTTCTCTAAGGCCTTTAATAAGATAAGCTGGGACTACATGAGGGAATTTCTCCTCGCCTTTGGCTTTGACAAACTTTGGGTGACTTGGATCTTGAACCTCACCTCTACTTCTTTCTTCTCTATCCTTGTTAATGGCGTCCCCTCTCGTCCCTTCACCCCTTCACGAGGAATTATATAGGGAGACCCCCTCTCCCCCTTCCTTTTCATTATCATGGCAGAAGGTCTCAGTCGAAGCATTCAAGCAGCAGTTGCAAACGACACTCTGGCAGGCCTACCGTTGCATGGCATCTCACCTCCTATTTCACATAGTCAATTTGTGGATGACACTCTCCTGATGGGCACCCCAACGGTCAGGGAAGCAAACTCCATTCTCTAGATCCTCCAGACCTTCTCTGAAGCCTCAGGTCTAGACTGCAACAAAGACAAATCCCTTATCTTCTTCTTTAATACGCCCCCTCTTGTCCAGTGCCATATCTCTGATCTCTTAGGTTTCCAAAGAAGCTCCCTTCCATCCAAATACCTTGGCATCCCTTTGATCGACAACGCCCTTCGGAACTCCTCTTGGGAGCATTTGCTCTCTTCTTTTACTAAGAATATCTCTTCCTGGACCCTTAGAGTTCTCAACTTTCCAAGTCGTCTCACTCTCCTCCACGTTGTTCTCCAGGCCCTTCCCACCTATCTCTTCTCGGTGCTGGCGGCTCCCAACTTTGTGCTATCAACTATTAAAAGCTTGCAGAGGAACTTCCTGTGGCAAGGTCTCAACACAAGGAAGAAAATAGTGCTTGTCAACTGGGACAAACTTTGCCAGCCCAAAGAGCAAGGAGGGCTTGGCCTATGAGATCCTGCCCTCATGAACAAAGGTTTCAGCGCCAAAATCTGGTGGAGATGGCTTAAGAAACCTAAGGACCTATGGGAACACTTATGGAGGAAGAAATATGTACCCGAGGTAGCAGAAAAAAACCTCATACGCTGGAATGGTGACACACCTGGGTCTTTAATCTGGGCAGCGGCTAAGCAGAATAGACAGCTCATCACCCAGCATGCCTTCTGGGAAATTAGGAACGGGAAAATAGCCTTATTTTGGAAAGATTCTTGGAAACAATGGCCCACTCTGGACCATGAGGATTGGGCCGAGCACATCAGCGCTTCAGCCACGTAGGCGGGCCTAACAACAGTGGTGGATTACTGGAGGGATGACCCACAAGATAACACTTGGTGGCATTGGCATCTTGACAGGCAAAGCATGAACCTAGACGGCCACGTGGATATGGGACCCTATCAGACCGAAATGCTCAAACGAAAAATCCCCAATCTCACGGGAGAGGATATCCTCCGATGGGGATACAGGCTGAGAGGAACCTATAGCATAAGTGAAGCTTACCACATCAAGATCCAACCGAACCTGGAACCTACACGGACTGTTTGGCGAAAGATCTGGAACCTCATACATCGGCCCAAAATCACTCTCTTCCTCTGGCTTGTGGTCCATTCCAACATTCTCACCTGGGACAATCTCTCCAAAAGAGGCTTTGTAGGATCTTCCATGTGCATACTCTGTGGGGAGACTGCTGAAACCATGAATCACCTCCTCACTTCTTGCCCGTACACTGCACAAATCTGGGACCAAAATGCGCTTGTCATGTGCACCTCGAACTGTGTTCGAGACAACATCGTCGACACCATTACTAATTGGAGGGACCAAGTGTTTCACTCTCCCCTCCTGAATCGTATCTGGAAACTGATTCCTGGCTTCATCCTCTGGCAGGTTTGGAAGGAAAGAAACAGAAGACTCTTCAGGAACGCCTTCCTCCCTTGGCAACATTGTTGGACTCACTGTCGCCTCAACATTCTGGAAACTCTCAAACTCCACCCCTGGACAGAACTAGACCTGACCAGCAATCCTTCAGAAATTCTGATCCTGAAACATTGGCTGCCTATCCCCTCCCCTCACCCCCCCTCCCTCTCTTCCCCTTCCCCCACCTTCAGTCCCTCCTCTTGGTCAGTTCCGCTGGTTGACTTCATCAAACTCAATTTTGACGGGGCCTCCAAAGGCAATCCAGGGGCTGCGGGGTATGGAGTAGTCTTTCGCAATCATCACGGGCACATCATTCTTATTAATGCAGGCTCTCTTGGATATCCACGAATAATGTGGCAGAACTCTGGGCACTCACTTGGGGGCTACAACTTGCCAAAGATCACAACTTCACTCAGCTCATTGTAGAAGGCGATTCCCAAATCATCATCAATCTCTTTGGTAGACTTTTAAACGGAGTTGATCCAGACAAAATCTCTCCAAGATGGAGACTGTCACATGGGCTAAAGACCATAGCAAAGTCACTGCACTCCAATCAGGTAGTCATACCTGCTCATGTTAGAAGGAGTGCGAATCAGGTGGCGGACGACTTGTCTAATACAGGGGTGAACTGGGATGGACCAGAAATCCTCTGTAACACTTCTCTCACTCTGGATCACCCTATCCTCCATCAATGCATACGCAAAGCTGTGGAAGTGGACAAACACTCGGATGGGGTGATGGGGCTAGCCACCTGGCGCACAAAGGAGACGCGGGGAAGCCAACAATGCACTGAGCCATGTGCCCGGATCGTGCCTACTGCTGCCGACGCCCCCATGCATTAAATTGAAATTACGTCGATGGGAGGGGCATTTACTCGAGCTCCCTCGACCTCCTTTTCACAGAGTGCAATGACGCGGGTTGTTTGTGTTCTCGCCCTGCGGCTTGGGTCTGATTCTGCTGGTCTGCTCATGGTGTTTTCACCACCCTAGTCGCTCCTTGTCCTCACCCCTGGTCCATTAGACCACTCCCATCCACCAGGCCTCACCATGCCACGCCAACGAGTTAGACCACGTAGGGGTTCTCCCTGGCATCCTCGACGACCTCGCGCTTCATCTTCGCCCCCTGGTTCGCCTCCAACGTCATCCTCGTCGTTCTGACCACCTGAGTTAGCCATCCACGCTCCCCCCACCGCACCTATTCCGAGCTTCGATTGCCTGGCCATCATCGACACCAGCCCGAACCCTTCTTGGCGCCACCTCCTAGCTCCCTCTACCTCCAGGTACTCCTCTCCTCCACCTGCGCCAGGTTTTTCCTCCACGAAATCACCCACTGCGCTGCCTGCCCATGGTCAACCAGGCCGCAACAAGAAGTCGTCATCCACTAACCCAGAAGCGAACTTGCTGTCACGAGAAAACCTCACCTTCTTGTATGACCTGGTCTTCGAACTCCGTCAAGGAGTGGAGGACCTTTAGTTTCGAGTATAGCAGATGAATGGGAGGCTTTCAATCCTCCTCCAGCTTCTCTCCACCTACCACGAAGCCCCTCCCACAGCGTCAAACGAAGCACCTTCCACTGCAAGTGATCACGAGAGTTGCAGGCAGCAGGGCACAACAGAGGACAACGAGGAGCCGGTTAGGCAGGAGTTCAAGCAAGCACCCATGGCCACAGACAGGCAGGAGCAAACACCGTCGGGCAATGTTGAAGCTGCTAAGGGAATGGTTCGGCAGGAGGTCAAGGAGAAGGTTGTCATTAGTCTGCAGGTGTACACCCCGACGACAGGTGCTGAGACGGCTGCTAACGAGGACGCGCGCATTGGGGGCAATGACATGCAGTGGGCAACCAACGGGACACCTGTCGTAGAGGATCCGTGGCCAGGCCTTCTACCAGAGTATGTGCCAGATTATACGCCACTTGTCTGACCCCTATAGGGGGTTGTTTCTTTTTATTAGATCTTACTCTAGTGACCTCCTTGGTAGCTAAGCTGTCTGTTTATTTTAAGACTGATAAGAACTCTGGTGCTAGAATTGCCTGGTTGGCTGAACTGGTTTCTCCTTATGGAGTAGTTCAGTAATTACAACCGGTTGACTTTCAGTTTTTGTACTTTTGGTTTGGTTCTTGGAAGGCCTTTATATATAAAATTACTTACTTACACAAAAAAAATGAAATTTAAAATTTAATGCAGTGTGATTAATGAAGTTTCATGAGTATATGATAAGAAAAGAATTTATACCAGCACAGTAAATTAATGTCCAAAGGGGAAAGAATTGGAAATAGTAATTGTTCGTTCAAATAGCAAAGAAATGCATAAAAGGAGGATAGTAATTTCTAGTAAAACCATAGTTTTACCATGTTGGATTTTATTTCCAAGAAATGTAATATTTTGGAAAAATAATTTAAATAAATAATTTGCATGAATTGATACATGTAAATGTGTATTTATATGTTTTCTGGACGAATTTGAATGAATGGTAAAGTATGGTAACTCATGGTAAATTCTCAAATTTACCATTTAAATGTCCTAATATTTGAATAATAAGGTTGGAAATTATTATATTAAAATCTGTGAATTCTAGTCTTGTGAATGAGAAAGGGGTAGCTTCGATTTTTCCTTTCCATTCGGTACAAGGATTTAACCATGCCAATTTTCTCAGTTTTAATATTTTGTTCTGCACATGATCGCCCTAAAATCATGAAGGAGTTATTAACAAGGCATTTTATTTATCAATATTTTAAGTTCTGGAAATATAATTTCCCTTTCTCTTTCCAACATAAATATATATGAATTATTATCAAAAATTCCTCTCTTTCGGAGTTTGACCATCGGAGGTTGGAAATGGGAGTATATAAATGGAGTTCGAAGATGTCGGAGCGATGGCTTGAGTGTTGTAAGAATTAAAAAATTAAATGTTAAATCCAATACTTTGTTAGTCTAGCCATTGGAGTGAAGGAAAGGGCACGCTTGAATGAAGTCTGAAGCTTTCAAAGCGATGACATGAGTGTTATAAGGTAATAAATACATTTTATAATATTAATCCTTTTTCTTTCATGATTGGTTGTTGGATAAATGAAAGGAGTATGCATGATTAAACTCCGAAGGTTTTGGAGTAGGATAGCATGTGTACTATAAGGTCCCACATTTATTTTATAATATTAAATATTGTTCTTTCGTAATTGGCCATCGGAGTAACGAGAGATGAGTGAACACTAAAAGTGTGATAGCTTGACTGATATAAAGTTTATAGTATTAATTGCTAGTGTTGCACTCCCTCCAATGAATCACATAAGGTTAATAAGCCGCATGCTATGCTCGACATGACGTACTATATATATATATATATATATATATAAAGATTTTGGTGCGAAGTAAGAAGCCACGGCTTGTGAATTATATGGTAATCAAGGTAATAAACCTAAGTGTATTATAGTTGATTAATTATATTATAATATAATATAATTATGTTATAATATGATTAATTAAATTATATCATGAGATAATTAATGAATTGCATTACAATGTGTTTATAACCTGGATATTTAAATTAGCACTAAACCGTTCCACGCCAGTATATCAGGCTAAGTAAAAATATATTTAGGGGGGGGGGGGGTAATTAATTAATGAAGACTAATTATCCCTAATGAGAATTAAATAATTGAATACCGAGGAGTGGTATTTTAAGAAAATATTGATTAAGTAACTTAATCAATTTATAGAAAATGGACAAGTGTCAATCTCTGGTCGAGTGAGCCTTTGTACCCTATGGTGACATGGTGTGTCGTGATGGATCCATATGTCAAGTGGATATTGAGCCACATGTCACGTCAAGAGACAGGGACACAGTGGTAGCAGTGACCAAGGTAGAAAGTCATATTCAATCTCAGCCATAGATTTCCAAGGGCCCCACATAAGCTAGGTGCAGCTAGAGCAGGAGAAGGGTCATTAACCTTCGTGCAAGTTGGTGACTTGAAGTAATCGAAGCCGTTGATGTTCCAACCCCGAGGGCCATTGGATCTATAGGTTAGATTCGTCGAGGTGTGTGTAGTCAGAGAAAGTTTATCGAAGTGGATTAGGTGCGGGAAATATGCTAACCTCGACTGGAGGACTCCGATGAAGAAGCAAGTATCTGAACCAAGGAATAAGATAGTCAGATGCATCTTGTGACAGATGTCACGTCAGTACCATGTCAGATGGCACGAGTGACGGGGAACCACGTAGTTGCCACGTGGCATTAAAGATGAACTCAATGAATGAAAGTCCAGAAACTTTGGAGAGACTATAATTTATGATCCAGAACTCAATTATGAGCATGGTTATAGTCGTTGGAAATCTCTTGATGAGCAGAAGATGATGGTAGCCTCGAGATGAGGCTTTGAGATGGTTGAAAAAAAGAGAAAAATTAGTACCCCATCCCTTAAAAAGGTACTTAGGGGGTTGGGTGCCTTACATTGTTTAGGGTAGTTTGGACTCTAGGTTGGTGTTCCTAAACAAGCCTCTCCCTGGGTTTAATCTCTGGTTGCAATTTAAAAAATGTGGTGCTTCCCCCCCCCCAAGTTGATGTTTGTCACTATGAATGGTATGAAGGTCTAGTTTGAGGGAATATGAATAATGGTTTGTTGGTTTTTGCGCCATACTCTTTAGTGGTGGTTTTTGTTGGGACTAACCACAACTTTGATTCACCCTCTATGAATGTGCTCTACCCTCCTCATGCTTGTTCCCATTTGAACTGGTTCATGGATGTCTTGAATGTCTACCTTCTGTTAGTATCAAGAAGCTTTGCATATTCATTTTCTATTAGATTCTACCAACTGGTGGGACAAGTCTCTCTATCCAACTTTCTTCATTTTCAGCTCTGATATTGAAAGGGAAGAATCCTTGTGGCCAACCTTTATTCTCTAGAAGTTGAATAGTATTTTCAATTGGGGGGGTGGGGTCGAGCTCTCTCTTCATCTGGGAACCCCTCCTCGACAACGCAATGGAACCCACTTGGAGAGAGGTCTGCCAAAACCTTCAGCATCATGAGGAGATAACGGAAGCAAACCATTCAACCATCCAATAGTTAATGAATAAACTTGCTAATGTTGAAATGCTCCTTACTCGGCGAATTGAGGATCCTGAAGCAGAATGCCAATCCTTAAGGAACATGATTTACTTGTAAACTATATGGTCTCATTCCATCAACCAAGTCTCTACAACCTCCAGACAAGACAACTCAAGGGAAGGTCAATTAAATTTGAAAGCAACTCCCATGGAGGTTGAGGAAGATTATCCACAACAAAGTGGAGTGCAAGGAACTCGAGACAATGCCTCATGAGACACATAATGCAGGGGACTCGAGACAATGCCTCATGAGACACATAATGTATTTCAGAATTGATTTTTTGTTGGACCCATATGTAAAACAGTAAATTTGTGTTGACATTCTCTAAAAGCATGTGTTCAATTTGTGACCTTATAGGGCACAACAACTTTTATATAATATAAGGTTCAACTTCTTTTTAAAAATAAATTATCATATAAATTATTAAAAAAGTAATTTATTAAAAAATAAAAATTTATTACCTTTTTATTATACAAATTATTAAAAAAATAATCCATCGTAAAGCAAGCCATCCCCAATTATTAATTAAATAAGAGTTAATATACTTGTTTCCAAAATTAGACTTAAAATTTTATTTTTCCTTAAAGTCACATATGGAGACAAAACAAAACATGTAATGTGTCCATTCATTCGTTTTCATGTCTCCTTTAGTGAGTAGTGTTCAAGGTCTCATCAATGTAGACGTTTAGGTCATCCAAGTAACCTCGTCCATAACTTATCATTCAACAAAATAAAACATAATCAAAATAATTAAATTTCATTGGGATTTTTTATAATTTATTACGTGGAAAAGATTACAACGACAAGAAGAATTTTAAATAAATGCCACACAGCAGATGGCATTATAGAAACTTACAAAAGTACATGAAGGATGTCAAACATGATATATGAGATCTGTATTGAAGTGAAAGGAAGATCATGTTGTCGATTCCGTTGATTTTAGATATTTGGGAAAAAATGTTTAGATATTTTTAGATATTTTAGATATGTTCAATTCTAATATATATATATGTTTAAAACAATTCCAGTAATTTTACCAAATTAATGTAATTTTATTTTTTCTAATATATACTTATATTTTATATAAATTTAAAATTATTATAAAAAATATATTCTTTGTTTTCTTTAAAGTTTACACTAACGTTAAAATTGAAATCATAATAAACATAAATTAATTATATTAAAATATATTATTTAAAAAAATAATTAATATAATAACTCTGGAAAGAAATGATGGAGTAGACACGACTTCCTTCCACTAATTCCGCCAAGTTTCATGAATTTGTCATTTGTATGATCCAAAATTCCTCCCTCGTTAGTTTAAAAATTAGATTCAAACATCAAACTAATACTAATCAAGAAATTTGTACATCAAGTATATGGTTCAAAATTCATCCTGCTACGAAAAATGCTCTGTGAATATATATTGTTCTCTTAACCGTTTCCTCTTACCCATTTCAAGACAGTATTACATTGAATAACGCAACATGTGGTTATCTCGTTTATACATCCTTTGGAGCCCCACATAATCCCCAAACTGAATCGAATCACCTGACCATATAAAAAAATCTTAACGCCGCGCTCACCAAACAGGTTACGGTATTGAATGCCACAGAATAACGGCGCTCTTGCAATGCCCATAACCCGGAGGCGCACAAATTCAAACCCTCCACCATCGCCCAAAATATCCTCATCCCTAATGGAGAAACTCCTCTGACAAAATTTTCTCCAACTCAAACCCTTGTTCTAAGCGTGCACAAGTTCAAACCCTCCACCATCGCCCAAAATATCCTCATCCCTAATGGAGAAACTCCTCTGCCAAAATTTTCTCCAACTCAAACCCTTGTTCTAAGTGTGCACAAGTTCAAACCCTCCACCATCGCCCAAAATATCCTCATCCCTAATGGAAAAACTCCTCTGCCAAAATTTTCTCCCATTCAAACCCTTGCTCTACAAACAGAAAGCACGGATGAGAAGAATGATAAAATATTTACACAATATTGCCCGGATCTACTTCCCACATTAATATGGGTGCCAAGAAAAGTAAAATAAGACGGGAAAAGACTATTTGCATACTTGCTTTCAGAAGATCAGGTTTACGGCCGCATTAGCGTTCTAGTTCAAGGAAAACTTTACATAACTTCATCATTCCCACGCTAAAAACCGAAAGACAGAATCCCGTAAAACCACTTCCATGGCTAGCGAGATTTTCTTGAAAGGCGACCGTAAACTTTAAAGATCTCTTCGCTCGCCTGGTTTTGCCAAAACTATGAGCAGTATTTATAGATTTAGTCTAGAGCGCGCATTTTCTGGAGGGCTTTGCATGTTCCGGAGTAAATGTGAACTGCCTCACGATTTTGACCCCAATAAATAAGCGGATTTCAACAGTAATTACAAATTCCGCAATATAAACGACGCACGACCCGTTAAAGTCGTATCCAGACGGCGTTTTTCAACAAAATCCGATGTTTCCTTGCCTGTGCAGTCTGAGAAAAATCATATTTGAGCAAAATTTTACGCTCTCTGCCGCAAGACTCTTTACCGGGTGCGGCGGATCAGGAGTAGACTGGAAAAAGAACCAGAAACCTATGAGTAAATTAGACGAAACAGTTGAGAAGAGAAACTTCATGAGAAAAAGTTTAAACCTTTCAAGAACCACAAAACTGCGAGTAAATTAGACGAAACAGTTAAGAATAGAAACTTCATGAGAAAAAGACTAATCATTTCACCTTGCCGATCTGCTAGTGTTCCCACAACTTCCTTACTCTATTGCGCTGTTCCGATCTTATGCTGCTTCAAGCTCCGGCCTTCCCTAGAGAAGGCTCATATACGTTTTCCCGTGTATCTGTACCCTTGTACCTGATCTCTATATAAACACATTTTCATTGTGGAGCCTCGGCGTTGTTTTATTATATTAACCCTATTTTTTTCCTTAAATTTTCTCTCTACCTTTTTTCTATTTTCAAGGGTAAAGTCTAAGCATGCGTTTATAGTTTATCATCACTTTATACATATTATATTTTATAGTTTATCTTCACTTTATATATTATATGTGATGGTTGTCAAATTTGTTTGACAAAACATAAGTTTATATTATATGTGATAGTTGTCAAATTTGTTTGACAAAACATTCTTTTATATAAGGTAGGACTTTTGAGTTTTTCTTATTTAATGGGTTGCTCAATGTGTTTTGGAAACCTAATATGTTTAATAAAAATTAATGACATGAATTTCTAATCTAACGACAATGTGTTTCAATGTATATCTTGAAGTTTGCGTCATCAATTTCATGTAATAGCTATTAATGGAATCAATTCTTATGTGTCTCCTTATGGTAAGTTAATTATAATTTTCACCTTGCGGATTTCTTTTGCTAAGGATTTTCGTCTCAATAAGAAAAAAATTGGAGTTTTCTATTGTCGGAAAAACAATATTCATTGGATTTTTTGAAAAAACAAAAACATTTTTAAAAAAATTGAATTTGATATTTTTATTTTTTGATTGGTGAAAGGACATTTGTATGTGAGGTTTCATCCTTATTTGTTAGACAAAAAAAATAAAATGAAAACTTCAATGTATTTGAGAATTCACAAGTTGTTACTTGCAAGTCACACATAGTTTAGATGGTGTAAACTTTGTGCCTCTATTTGTTGTACCACAGTGATATTTATTAGACATTAGCATGTTTCAGTTATTGCACTAACTTTTGCATTGGTATCTCCTAATTCAAGATCGATCTTTTCCATGACACATCATTTGTTATATTCGTAAATACGGAAACACAAATATCATAAGCCAAGCATAGTCACACAGAATTAAAAAAGCACAGAGATTTACGTGGTTCACCCAAGATTTGGGCTACGTCCACCAAGCGAAGGCATCAATTGTCTTATTATTCAGATCTTGGAGATTACAACACACTTGCAAGCTCTCTCATATCCTCTGTCTCACATCCTCCCCTATCTACCTCTATGGGCTTACATAAATTTATATACATTTACACAGGAAACTGATTATTAAATGCAATCTCATCCATATTCTAACTTAGTCTCTTAGTTACAACCAACGCTGAGAAATAAGAGGAATTCGTTGTCACCATATAACAATATCCACCTTGACAACAATTAACATGATACCTTGCTCCTTTTGTTCATCACCTTTTCTGCAAGCCAAGAGAAGCCAAGCAACATCATAGCTTCTCTAAAAGTACTGGTTTTGTGAACATGTTTGCGTAGTTCTCCTTTGTATGCACTTTATCTTACAAAATGGTACTTGATAGGTATATGTTTTGTTTTACTGTGGTAGGTTGGATTCTTAGCCAAGTGAATAAAACTTTGACTGTCACAAAGTAACTTTACTTTGTCATGTATCCTTCCAAACTCACCAAACAAACCTTTCAACCAAACTGCCTCTTTGCAAGCATGTGAAGCAACTATGTATTATGCTTATGTAGTGGATAAAGCAACAATGGTATGTAGCTTTGACATCCAACTAATAGCTCCACCTGCAAGAGTAAAAAGATACCCTGAAGTCGATCTTCTCTTGTCCAAATCACTTGCAAAATCAGAATCAACATATCCACTGACTAATTCACAACCACAGTTATAAGTGATACAGTAATCACTTGTGCCTCTCAAATACCGAAGCACCCATTTCATTGTTGCCTAGTGCTCTTTACCTGGATTTGCCATATACCTGTTGAAAACCCCAACTGCATGTGAAATGTATGGCCTTGTACTAACCATCGCATACATTAGACTTCCTACTGCATTAGTATATGGTATTTGAGACATATATTCCTTTTCTTCTTTTGTACTAGGACATAAACTTGAAGAAAGCTTAAAATGGGAAGCCAAAGGGACTGAAACTGGTTTCACATCGTTCATACCAAACCTCAAAAGTATCTTCTCAACATACTTCTGTTGTGACAACCAAAGCTTACCATTCCTCCTGTCTCTGAATATTTCCATGCCCAAAATCTTCCTTGCTACTCCTAGATCTTTCATATCGAATGTCCTAGCCATCTGAGCCTTTAACCTGTTGATCTCAGTTATGATTTTTCTTGCTAAAAGCATATCATCAACATACAATACTTAGATAATGAATATGCCATTATTCAATTTCTTAAAGTAGACACAATGATCATACTCACTCCTTGTATAATTCTAGCTCACCATGAAAGAGTCAAATTTATTGTACCATTGTCTAGGCGACTGCTTCTGACCATACAATGATTTCTTGAGCCCGCAAACAAATTTCTAGCTGTGATTCTAAACGAACCCTTCAGGTTGTTCCATGTAAATTTCTTCATCCAAATCTCCATGTAAGAAATCAGTCTTAACATCTAGCTGCTCCAACTCCAAATCAAGTAATGCAACTAATGCTAACACAATTTGAATTGAAATAGACTTAACAACTAGTGAAAAAATTTCATGGTAGTCAATACCTTCTTTCTGAGAATATCCTTTTGCAACCAGCATTGCTTTGTACCTTTCCACCTTATCATCAACACCCTTTTTCAGCTTGTAGACCCACTTGCAACCTACAGTTTTTTTGTCTCTTGAAAGTTCTACCAGGTCCCATGCGGCATTCCTCTCTAATGCCTTCATTTCATCCTTCATTGCTTCTTTCCATTTATCACCGTTAGAAACCTTCACAACTTCCTGATAGCACGAAGGTTCATTATCATTAGTACTTAAAGAAACTGACGAAACAAAATCATCATACCTTCTTGGAGGAACTCTAACCCGTGTAGACCTCCTTAGGGAAGTTTGTGGCTCATCCACATTCTTTTGATTGTTATCATCAACCATGTCTTCCTCTGCAAGAAACTCTTCATGAACATCTTCAAAAACTTGTTCATGTTCACTTTCATCTGTATTTGAACTAGTTTCAAACTGAATTTGTTGATACTTAGGTACTTCTTCTTGTTTCATTTGAACATGTACATCTGATTTGATGAGAGATGATTCATCAAATATTACATCTATGTTAATGGTGATCTTGTGGGCAATAGGATCCCACAACCTGTACCCCTTAATATCATCACCATATCCAACAAAGATAAGCCTTTTTTTTATTATCTAATTTAGAACATTGATGTTTCAGAATCAGAGCATAGGCTTCACAACCAAAAACTTTAAGATTAGAATAATTACAAGGGTGACCTTTCCATACCTCTTCGGGAATATTGCATTCTATTGTTCTTGATGGTGATCGATTCACCAGATAACAAGTTGTAGTTACTACTTCTGCCCATAGTTCCTGCTGCAAATTGGTGTTACTAAGCATACTCCTTGCTCTCTCTAGAAGAGTCGTGTTCATGCGTTCAACAACTCCATTTTGTTGAGGAGTATAGACAGTGGTTTTAAGCCTATTAATCCCAAACTCCTTGTAATAGTTCTCAAATTCCATTGACGTAAATTCACCACCATTATCAGTTCTTAAACATTTAATGGATCTACCAGTGCTCTTTTCCACTAAATCTCTAAACTGCTTGAAAACAATAAATAAATCGACCTTTCCTTTCAACATATAGACCCAAACCTTTCTAGAGAAATCATATATAAATGTTACAAAATATGATGATCCTCCATATGAAATAGTAGGGGATGGTCCCCAAACATCATAATGAATATAATCAAGGATTCCTTCACTGGTGTTTCGTTCGGTTTTAAATATTTGTCTATTATGTTTTCCACAAATACAGTGCTTGCAGAAATCTAACTTTAAAGACTTTAGACTAGGAAGTAACTTGCGATCAGATAATTCCTTCAATCCTTGTTTGCTCATATGGCCCAACCGTTGATGCCACAGTCGAACAAAATCACTGTCATTCTCAGATACCGATGTCGCATGATCTGACTCGGTTCTTCCTTCTAACAGAAACAGGTTACCAACCTTCTTCGCTTTCATAACCAATAAGATTCCTTTGTAGACTTTCATAACTCCACCTTGAACAATATTCTTATATCCTCAAGTGTCTAAGACTCCCAAATAAATTAGGTTCTTTCTAAGCTTAGTTACATGTCTCACATTAGTTAGTATTTTAACAGTTTCATCAAACATCTTAATTCGAATGCTACTAATTCCTACAACTTTACACGAGATATCATTTCTCATGTAAACTATTACATCATCTATAGATTGGTAAGTAACAAACTAGTGTCTATGAAGACACATGTGATTTGAAGCACCATAATCTAATAACCATTGTTGATCATGACGTGAACCAATACTAATTGATAAAACTTCATCAGTCATACTTGAACTTGTTGCTGAACCTATTTCAATTGTGTTCGCTTCCTTCATTTATTTTGGAGGCTTGTCTTTGGAGGCTTGTTGTCACTTCCAAAAGTCCTTCTTCAGGTGTCCAGATTTTCCACAAAACCAACACTTAAGTTTGTTCTTCTTTCCCTTCGACTTTGACCGAGAGAAATCCCTCTAACCCTGTCCTCTTTATTTAGGTATGCCTCTAACCATCATCGCCTCAGATGTAGAGGTTTCTGAATTGGGTTTCTTCCTTGTTTCCTCAGACAACAGTGCTCCATCAATAACATCAAACTCAATACTTTCTGTTGTACTGAAACTAATAGAGGTAACAAAGTGATCCCATGATGCGGGCAAAGAACACAATAATGTAATTTCTTTGTCTTCAGAATTGAATTTTACTCCCATGCTAATCAACTGGACTAAAAGAGTATTAAACGTATTTAAAAGATCAACTATTTTCGTACCTTCCTTCATGCGCAAACTATACAATTGTATTTTTAGGAAGATCCTATTCGTCAAGGATTTCGTCATATACAAGCTGCTTTCCAGCTTCGTCCACAAACCGACTGATGTCTTCTCCGCAACAATGTTGAACAAAACATCGTCGACCAAACTTAGGCGTATGACACTCAGTGCTCTCGCATTGATATCATCCCAGTCTTCATATGTTATGGTTGTGGGTTGTTTTCCTTTTCCCAAAAGCGCTTTCACCATGCCTTGTTGCACGAGCAGATCGTGCATCTTAACCTTCTAGATCTCGAAATTGTTCTTGCCATTGAACTTCTCGATTTCGAATTTAGCACTCTAAGTTTTCGCCATTAGCAGAAGAAAAAAAAATCCAAAATCACTGCTTATAAAACTAAGGCCCTTTAAAAAATGTGGAGAAATAATCGTATAAACTCCAAAAGGTTTAATAAAAAAACAACCGTTTTTTTTACTAACCTCACCTTTTATTAAAAAAGATTCACCTTCTAAAGCATCCACACACTTGAATTGTTCACGCTTTAAAAAGAAAATTCACTTTTGAGATAATTAAAATTCACCTTTGAGATAATTAAAATTCACTTTTTAATTCCTCCACTTGTTAATTCCTCCAGTTTTTAATTCCTCCACCTTTTGTTAATTCCTCCACTTGTTAATTCCTCCAGTTTTTAATTCCTCCACCTTTTTAATTAAAACTTCATACCTTTACTTAAAAAAAAAAAAAAAAAACCATGTGAATGTTTCTTTTACAGGCCAACGTTGAAATGTACCTTTTCTTTAAGGAAGATCGGTTGGCGCTTCCTTCCCTTTTACAGGCCAACGCTGAAATGTATCTCGGAAATATCATAAGTCCACCAATCAAACAACACTTCCCTTATGCAGCAACCCTAGCATTGATAGAGAAACAACGCTCCCACAAGGAAGAGCGAGATTGGCGGATAACCCAACGCTAAGGAAAAACAACAGAGCTTCTTCTATCAAGTGACCCACACACTGATCTATTGCATGCTCCTCCACGGTTTGGCACTGCGGATGGTATTGCTCCTCCTCTGATGGCCTCATGGATCTCCAACGCAACTCTAATACCACTTGTTATATTTGTAAATGTGGAAACACAAATATCATAAGTCAAGCATAGTCACACAAAATTAAAAAAACACAGAGATTTACGTGGTTCACCTAATACTTGGGCTACGTCCACCAAGCAAAGACATCGATTGTCTTATTATTCAGATCTTGGAGATTACAATAGACTTGCAATCTCTCTCATATCCTCTATGTCACATCATCCCCTATCTTCCGCTACGAGCTTACATAAATTTATATACATTTACACAAGAAATTGATTATTAAATGCAATCTCATCCATATTCTAACTTAGTCTCTTAGTTACAACCAACGCTGAGAAATAGGAGGAAATCGTTATCACTGTATAAAATCATTGACCTTTAACAATGCTTTGCATTGAGTGCAAAAACTAGCATGCCTCCCATCAACCATTGATTTGTTGAGCCCTCAACAACTCCCCATTACTTCTTACATTGCTTTGAGGTTTGGTCTACTCCTAGTTTCCATGGCAAAGTGCATTTTAATTCAAGCCTTATAATTGAGGTTTCGGTTACTCAAAGGTTTTCATACTTAATTAATTTTCTATTTGCTTAAGCTTTGTGAAATTTTGAAATCTTTGCTTATGTTGAAGTAATTTATTTTGTTATCATTTGAATAAATGTGTAAGTAATATACCCATCTTCTTGCCTTAGCATTTCATAAGTTTAAAAGTGAGTGTCTAGCTTCATAATTCTAAATGAATTCAAAATTCCAATTTATTTCAAAACAATTTTAATTCCTTGATTGGCCCCTTCCCAAAGATTTCATTAACTTTGAAAGTGGCCTAATTCTGATTTTGAATTCAGACCCATTTTTTCCTTGAAATTTTCTTGATTTCCATATCATACCTAATCCATGGATCGGGCCCTTTTCCAAAAAGCATTGGATTGTTATTCCAAAGCCCCTATCATCAAATTAGGTCGAGTTCATTAATCACGCTTTTCATAAATAACATTTAAATGATCTTGAAAATTTCCCCAATTATAAAATTAGGTCCAATTTAGAAATTGGGCCCTTTTAACTTTTCACTATTTCAAAAAGGTTGACTTCCAAATCAAACCCTTTCAACTTTTTATTGTTTCAAAGTATATGAAAAAAATGGGTTGATGAGGAAATCAATCCCAATCTCCTCATCGTCCCTCCCTTCATCTTCAAGTAATGATTAAAATAGGTCTTCATCATGGGATCAAGCCCAATCTATCAATCAAGTCTTCCACAAAGATAAGTCAACAAGCCTTAAGCATGCCTGAATTAATTGAACGTAAAATTCATCCACGTGATTTGGTGGTATAGTCACTTAGGTAATGACACACAGGCGCTTAAATTTTAAGTCACCCATATTGGTAAATGACACTGCAACCATTGGCTACCAATTGTGTTATTTCTCCCTACAATGCCCTTTGAATGAAGGATGATTATATAAGAAGATTGACAAGGATTTGCAGGTATGTAATATCTTAGTTGTTGATCTAAGTACACTACTAAGATTTATGTATATCAATGAATATTTTACATCTACTAAGGCACATTTGTTTCTTAATCACTTCGAACATGTAAGGAATGTATTATAATTTTTGTATTAGAAAATATTAGACTCTAATTGGTTTTTAATAAATATCTTTGTCTTCAAATAGCATGAAGAAGGAAACATATTTTAATTGCATGATGTAAGAATAAAGAAGATGAAGATGAGAAGAGAAGGTTGTAAGAGATTAGAAAAAAGTTAAAAGATCACTTCAAAGCTACGAAACAAGCCATCCTTACTATCTCTGATGTCATTATTCGAAGACTCAAGGCACCTGTAGAGACTCCAGTTAAGCAGACATGATTAATTAAAAGTTTGGTTACAAAATTGGAAAAAATCATTGAAAAGATAAAGCAAAACCTCACCTTATTTAGGGTTCGTCCAATAGATCAACACATGTTCCCTTATGCTAATGTTGTTAATAAAACTTTTGAAGCACGAGAACATTACATCAATAGTCATCTACAAGACAGGGAATCAATTATACAAGATGCCAATGCTCCAAGTAGTTTAAGAAACTATTGAACTTCTATAATTAAATCTTGTTTGGCTACTTATAAATAGGATGAGAACCAAAAGGATAGGTTTTTTTACTTGTTTTGCCTTTTGCAAAATTTATTTATAGATGTTTAATGAGGAGCTTTTGCTTGTTTGGGGAAAGACTTTGATTCTAACAATGCAAGTGTGTGGAATTTATTTTATTTCCTTGTTGAGCATTAAAGTTGTAGTAAGTTTCTTTACAATGCAAACTATTTCCATGTGTAATGAACACATTATTATTTCTATTTTTCTCTCAAATGTTTGTCTAACTATGAACATGGAACTATAATTAGCTATTTAATCAGAAAGTTTTCTTGATTTTATATTTGGTTATCTGTACTTTTTATTTTATTCATTTAGTAACTCTCTTGTTGGAGGTAATATTAGAAGTATATTTGATCTTGTATTCATTGCTTTTATTTTCATTTATCATTACAATATTTAAGATAACATTTAAAACCCAGTAACTATTATTGCGTCGAAATCTGAATGGGTTCCCTATTCCAAATAGTGTGAGCTCTAATTGGAACTTCTCACTAGTGAGAATCTTTGTTATTGAAAATGGACATTTTACCATGTCAATAGTTTAGGTGCTAGGAGGCGGGCCAACATTTTATGGTTGATAGAGACAACTTCCAACCATGTGATTTACATTGTTTTCAAACCATGACTTGTATTACAACCACACTTATCCAAGATGAAGACTTAAACCCTAAAACGGTCTTCCAAGATAATACTGTTGATTTTGGAAATCACTATTTTCTATGGATTGAACCCCGATACATTGTCCCTAATCAAGAAGTTAACACTTTACATAGTATTGCTAGTCATCTGCTCAACAAATTGGCTAGTTTCAATTTCTTCCTAGATGTAGAAGAGCTAATTGGAACTTCATTCAAACTGAAGAAGAAAATTTGGTTGACATTGTGGAAAATCCGATTTACCCCACCCTTGAAAAAATACCACAACCCTTAAATGCAATTTCACCAACCCCTCCCCTTGTTTCACCTTCTCACTCTTTGAGTTCCTCAATCCATGATTCAAAGTTGAATTTAATATACAAGCTTGCAAGATCTTGTGACAACTACTTACCACACAAATGGTAGGCAATCAAACTCAAATGCCTTCCCAGAGAGCTCAAGATGCCTTGGCTTTTCCAAGAGAACTCCATGATCTACCTAAACATATTGAATGTATACTTCCAAATTTTGACCCTATTAAGTCAGGCTTCCTGGAGGATCATATTAAAAACGTGTACTTGTAACTTGGCCATCCAGTTGATGAACCTAGAACATGAATATGTGGTGTGCAAGTTGTTCCCTTGCACTTCCGAGAACAAAGCATCTACATGGTATTCTAAACTACCTATAGGATCTATCACGAGTTGGGAAGAATTTGGAAAGGAATTTATTAACAAATTTTTTGATGAATCAACCCCCGTTGCATTTTTTAAAGAATCAATGGCCATAAAAAGAGAGAAAAATGAACGAATAAAAGATTTTAACCATCGTTTCACCACTATCCTTTATAATTTTCAACAAATTTTGTACTAGCTCAAGAAGTTATAGTGGAATATTATACATGTGATCTACATGCATACATTGCTATATTTGTCAAAAGAGTTGGAAAGACTATTTTAGCAGAAAATTTCAAGGAGGCTAAAAAAGTAGAGAAAGAGGTCATGAATTTTATAGGGAACCTTAGGGATGAGGACAATAAAGTTACAACTACTCCCAAGAAACTTATTTTGTTTCCTAAACCACTCATGAAATATAATTATGATCCACAAGAAAAGAATCCCACAGATTTTGAAACTATGTTTCATTTGGTTAAGAAGTTATGCAATGAAGGTGTTGATCTAAAAAATAACTCTAGAAAGGGTAGTTCCAATCAAAGAAAATTTAGACCATTTTATAGAAATTATATTATGCCCCCAAGACCTCCTGGACCTTCCAATATTAACCTAAACTTGGATGAAGTAGGAATGGATAACTACAACACCTTTCATCAAGCAAGTCATTCCAAACAAAACTTGTCCTCAATGGATTAACTCCATGACTTTGGTAGTGAGACAACTTCTTGACGAACAAAACGATCTAAAAACCCTTCCCAAGAAGTTGAAGAAGAGAAAACAATGGAAGAGGAGGAACACACCTTTGAAGAAACTATGTTTGTATGGGATATGTCCCTTGGATTTTAGGATGAGGAAAAAGAGGAACTGGTAGTAGATGAGTTGCAAGCCAATCAAACAATTCAAAAGGATTATACTTTAATAAGTAAAGGGCTTGGTCAGTCAAATTCTTCCCCTATGCAACCCAATATAGCATTATTCAATACATGAAGAAAAAAAACCAAATTTCCCCATGTATGATATCTGCAACACTCCTCAATGAAGAGAACTTATCTTGAAGAGCTTCAAAATACCAACTCACTTTATAAGACAATAACTAATTTCAAAGCAAAACATAAACTTGTCAAAACTAGACAAAAACCTTATAAAAAATATAGGTTTGAAACACATTATAAATCTATTGTGAATTTTGTTATAATAAGTGAACAATCAAAGTTGCAAACACCTCTTTTTTTTTTACCTTCAAAATATATAATTATAATGTGCATAATTGTTTGGTAGACTCAAGATCATCTTTCAATGTAATTCCCTATGCTATTTGCAAAAGATTAAGCTACTCCTAACAAATTTTCTACCCACATTATACAATTAGACAAGTCATATGTGAAGGTTATGGGTGAAGTTAAGGATATTTTTATTCGAGTGGCTTCTAATCCAAAATTCTGTCAAGTTATATATATCATTGGTGTTCATATTCCTAAGTCTTATGGATTATTGTTGAGTAGGGATTGGTCTCAAAAGTGGCATGGATACTTTTCCACTAACTCATCTCATTTGTGGTTGGCATGAAAGGGATGGTTAAATTAAATCTAGATAGATCAAGATTCCCACATGGAACACATTGTCATTGAATGTGAGGGACCAAATGAGCCCATAGATTTCATCTAGACATTTATAGGGAATTATTTTCTTGAGACTAATTTTGGGAATTGACATGACATTATTGATGCATCGTATGTTTAGTGCCATCCACCTCCTCTAGAGGTTGAGGGATCTTGCTCATGATTCTACTCCACCTAGCTCAACACCAGACCGATCCACATCTTTGTTGATCTACATTTGTTGATCAACGTTAGTACATACACATACATCCTTTGTATTTTCCCCTTTCTTAATTTTTTCCTCGTATTTTCTTTACTTATTCATTTTTCCCTTTCAAATGCAGGTTGTAGATCAAGCTACTATCAAATTCTCAGGTCTGCAAAATGACAAGCCCATGTATCTTTACTTGGTTGATTTTTCTTATCTTGCAATCTCAACACTTAGTCAATTTTCACATAAGGGAGTCCCGTCGCGGGAATCCATCCCATCTATGTCCTACAAATCCCCATGTCACATATCCCACAGTCGCGCAACACTCAGAATGCCCATTTTATCTTTGCGTCCTCCAAATTGCACCTTTTACCTTTTTCATACTTAGTTGTTTCTTTGAATGTGGATGTGGCACACCCATCATTTCTACTTACCATTTCCCTCATGCTCGTGTCCCACAACCCGTAGTCCCTCATTCTACGAAATGACCATTTCACTTCCATGACCCGCATAACATCCTCTTCTCATACTTCATCTATTTTCTCATTGTGGATGTGAGAGTCATCCCCGTTCACCTTTTTCATTTCCCATGTCTTGTGTCCTGCATCCCGCAATATCGCATCCACCATATTGCACTTTCCGTTCTCCTTTTTGCACTTCCATACTTAACCATTTTTCATCCTCCATGAAATCATATCACCATTTCCCAATCGCATTTATTTCCCCTCACCACATCATTCGCCACTTGTGTGAACATAATACCATTATTAAAGTGGCGAAGATTTCGTAAAGCTTTGTAATAAATTCTAAATCTTACCGTGCAAGATGACAACTTTGAAATAAGAGCTATGGTGGTTAACAATAAAGTAAATACATGGTAAATTAAACAAGGGATTAATATTCCATGCAGTAAAAGGTTATATCGACAGTAGTGCCACCTATTGGTAAGAATAGAAAGCAATGTAAACTACGTCAAGTAGGAGAAAATATATGTATTGTGAAGATACACTAAATACTTTCGGATGTGAAGACCACGAGTTCCATTGGTCATAGGCTTACAAGTGGTACAAGTTGTCCCTCACGCCGAGAAAGAAACAAATCAATTTTAGAGCTCATGCATAGCTCTGGCTAGCTATGTACCTGAGGTGATGGATTTCAAAGAACTAGGTCTTTGGTGTGCAGACAAATTTGATACAGAAAGAAGAATAATTCAAGTTCAGGGAAAGCAAACCATCTCCTTGGCTCCTTCAATTTTCATAAGAATTCTACGACTCCCAAAACCCACCATGCAGTTCAAGGGTTAATAAGCCAGTGAATTCCTCAAGGAACACATAGGAGGAGAAGAACTCCTCGAAAAATATTTGTCCGACCCGAGAGCTAATACCAATGCCACTAATATTGAGGTAAGTTCCTTAAAGTACCTCTACAAGGAATTTTCCTGGTTGTTTACTCGTATAATTGAATTGAAATCCACAACATCTATGTCGAAAAATATTGTTTATATTCTCTAGTGTTTTGTGCATGAAGACACCCTCATTGACTGGGGTCGCCTTATTTCCAATGGAATTTCATTTCAACTAGGTTTTTTGAAAAGAACCCAAAAATTCTACATGACGTCTTATTTGATATTTTCCATAGCCTATTGCCACATCTTCGAAGACTTGCCTAGGCAAAGGAGTGTCGACTTCAAGGTGGATCTAGTCTCTTTCTGGTATCCAGCCTTATGGAGACACAAGGCTCAATATCATTTCTACTCGGTCCACAACAATTTTATTTCTGAATTTAAAAAATTAATCATTGGTCCTAAAACATGAAGATTGTCACTTGAGGTTTCCTCCTTTCTCTTAGAGAAAGGAAATTTTGAGACCACGGAGGATTTCAGTGTTATAATATTATTTGGTTTCCAAGAGAAACCCTTTTTACTCCTTTTTTATGTATCCGACAAAAAATTTGTTATAAAAGTATGCAAATAGTACAAGTATCGGACACACTTATTTAATGAAAAAAGAAAGAAGCATGTCATCTCATTGCCTTGGAGATTGGGAGAAGTTGTTTAAAGAATATCTCTCATTTGGATGAATTCGTAGTAAAATTTGACCAATTGGGCCTGTTATCGCACAATTTGTAGCAAGGATAAAAGGCTTGAGGTTTGAAGGTCAAATTGGCGGAACAGGAACCAATCCCACCCAATGTCACCACAATGGGATGGTTCTTTCCATTTAGGGTTACAACTAGGGTTTGCAATCATATTTCTTGTGATATGTAAGTATTTTTCTGCAAAAAATTCTTGAATGAATGGTTGTAGTTTCATTCCTTGCATATATTTATAATTTTTGTTGAACAAAAACCCTAGGTGACAAACACACAAGTAGGTCCTTGTCTCATGTCCCCATTCAAAGAAATTTTCATCCATTGATTGAAAAAGGAGAGATCCTAGCCGTAGCTACACTCTCTTTCTCTCTTCACCTTTGCTAGTTGTACCTTTTACAAGCTAAGAAGAAGGATACGCCTTGAAGCCTAGGGTTTCTACACTTTGGGGCCAATTTTTCTAGGGTTTGTTGGTAGAGCCTTGCTGCAGCAACACTTTGCTTCATCAAACCCTCTTGTCTTAGTTTATGCTATCTTTTAGCTAGCCGTTTTTTCCATTAAGTCAAGGAAGGAGGAGAGAGCACTGAGGCCTAGTTCACCTACACCGAAGTGAGCCTATCTCCCCTAGGGTTTTGACTTTGAGGCCTTACCTTAGAAACACCTCAAAGCTTCTCCCTCTAGTCCTTAGCCGGTTTGACTTTTCCCTCCTTTAGCTCTTGTGTCCTTCATTATTGACTCCATTTAACCCTAAGGCACTGATCTATAGACCTATTGCGTTGAAGTGAACCTGATCAAAACTACTCTCAAACTCTTGAATCAAAACCCTAACTTCACTAACCCTAGCCTAAACTAACCTTCTAACCCTATATGTTGTCGTCATCTTTAGCCATAATATCATTAGTGCAGCAAATTTTTTACTTTATAAGCAATTGAATGGTGATTAAAGGCATAAATTGAATGAAGTGTTGATTTATTGCATTGAATACCACATTATTTCAACATTTATTGGTGAAGTGACATAATTTTTATTGCTATTTATAAACATTGACTTCGTTAATATTTATTTTCAAAATGCTTATATGTTTACTAGATATTCATTAATTTACATGAAGTACTAACCCAATGATCAAAGCTTGCATGTATCAGTTTATTGTTGCTTTGTTTTAGGAAGGTGTATCTCTTTGGGGGGTTTTACTTTATCATTGGACTTTGGCCAGACTATTTGCTCGGTGGTGACTTGTGAGGGGGGAATAACTACTTTATCTTGTAATCCTTTGCCTTCTCAGAACCCCAGGTCACCAGGGATGTCTCCCATGGGACTTACAACTGTCTTCCCACAACTGTCCACCAACTCTGTAAACTAGCTGTCCAAAATCTGCCCTGAGCTATGCATCTGGCAATGAAAGAGAGGTACCTTCAAATATGAATTTTACCCACTGTTTTGGACTGTAAACTTGCTGTCCAAAACAGCCAAAAAATCTGATATAAAAACTTCTCCAAACTGCCCAAAAAGTGCTCCAAAATCAGCAAGTCTAAGCCACCTTTGGCTCTGATACCATGTAGAAATTTTGGGGTCCTATGAGGCTGCCATCTAAGGTCTGTCCTTGACCTTAGTATGGCTCTAAGTTTCAACTGTATGGCTGTCTTCTTTTGCTGTTTTAGGACAGCAAACAATCATCCCACTTTCTGCTCAATGTTTTATAGGTTAAGTGCTC
>ML778231.1:574507-626630 GCA_009831015.1 Picea engelmannii | reverse complement strand
AGGTTTACAGTGGTATATCTCATAGTGATAGTTTAACAGTGGTTCCATCATTCTACTTCTACTTCAGGGTGGTAGGATGGAGCAAGGACAGGTGGTTGTAGCCACCTTCCAATTGTAGCCGGAGAACATTGGGGGTTGTAGCCTCCTTTTGGTTGTAGCCAGATATTTGGGGAGTTGGAGCTTCCCTCAGGTTGTAGCCTGAGAAACTAGGGGGTTGGAGCCTCCTTCCAGTTGCAGCTGGAAAACAAAGGAAGTTGGTGCTTCCAATGAATGTAATTCTTCAAGACATATAAGAAAAAGCATTATGTGGTTTTCTACTGATTTGGGTTTCTACGTAAAACATTGGTGTACTATGTATGTGTGTGATTGTTTATTTATTACTGCTCATTATTGGATAATAATTCTACATTGATATAACATTTGAAGAAAAAGGATTATAATTACGTTATTACTGATTCACCCCCCCTCTCAGTAATCCAACAATAACAAGGCCTGAAATAAGTTGAATGCATTGAGGGTTTTGAACCTAATGATCTATTTACTATGCACATGTCCCTAGTGGGATATTCCTCTTATTTCACTATCAAGTCTGAAAAATTTAAGGAAGGAGGAGGGGACAATCAAAATCTCCCTGAGACATTAGTTGATGAAGCCCTGAATGATAGTGAAGATTTAACTAGCACTAATGTGTGTTATCGACAAAAGGGAAAAGAAGTAACAAACAAAAACCCCAATTCTCCCAATATTTCATAGAGAGGTACCATGACTAAAATAAAACCAAGGAGTGGCAGTCTGGAAGCAAGGAAAACACCTATCAGAAACTTTTATGATGGCGGTGACAAAGACCCTACGAAGAAAAATATTGAAAAATCCCATGTTGTGCATAGTTCTTCTAAAAGAAAGAGAGCGGCCTAGAAAATCGAATTGGAAATACCTGAAATTAAAGAAATCCCTTGAGCAATGGATGTCTGATCAGAATAAATATTGCTAGAAACCTAGGAGATTGTTGAAGCTCTAGTCACCCAAGAACAAGAAATATTTGAAGAATAATCTATAACACTTCATCACATGGCCTGCAATAGAAATTCCAAAAAACTGTTAATAGATAAGGTTAACATGAAAAACAAGAAAGTGTCAAAAAAATGGGAATCAAAAATTGATTTCAATGGGGTTGTGCCTCCAACTCTGATTCTAAAACCATTGTTTGTTGAGACATTAATTGTAATTCAACCAACACTTACCATAGAAGACATCCCACAAAGAAAAAATAAGTTGAAAGGTTCATCCAGTTTGTTGTTGGCAGTGAGAAAGTATGTTCGAGATGGAATTAAAAAAATGATAGACTTAATCCAAGAAATATGGGAACTAGCACATAGCTCTACCAGTTTTTCAACGAGAATTATGCATTTCAAAGAATATCTTCAAAAACATATAAAGAATGAAGAAGTTTCTTACAAGGGGGTTGTGGGAACATTTGTGGAAAAAGTTTCAAGCTTAAGTGACACCCACATAAGATAACAAAACCTTCCCTCTAGTATCCAAATGAAACAAATCAATGAATGTTGGTTGAAAAGAATTAAAAGTTCTAGAGAAATGTTGAATGACTTGGATGTTGTGAAAATTAAAAGAGGTGACCTTTTTCTAAAACTCGTGGATATTACGAAAGAAATCGATAGCCCAAATTTATTTATGGACACAATACTTTTGTCTAAAGAGAAATTATTGGATCAACTTGAAGCATTAAAAGTTTCATGGGCAAGTGAGTTCACTAACTCAATAGAATTCTTTGAAGATGAAGTTGAAAGGTGGTTGGTCCGATACATTAACAAGAATGATAATATCAAGCTCACGTTGCAGCAACTAAGTATTGACTTAATATAAATGGAGAATGACCTATTTGAGATAAAAATCAAGCATGAAATAACGATTTCTCTAGTGAGGGAGCACATTGAATAATGGTTAAGAAAATCTTTGGTTAAGATCTCCAAGACAGATCAAAACGAAGCGGTTACAACGGTTATGACACCTCCAACACAACAACAACCACCTACAAAAGAATCTCAACAAGAAAGTAAAGGGTTATAATATTTCTATCACAGTAAGTCAAGTAGCAACCTTATTATTGGTCTTACCATATTTCTTCTACAATCATTTGTAATTTATTCTTTTATGTTCCCAGTAACCTGTAAAACCTGAGACCAACGCTTGATTGTTTCTCTTTTGTCTTCCAGGTCTTTGTTTCATTTCATGGTCTACGGGAGCCCCATCCAGTCCTCTTTGAAGGACAAACACAATATTTTATTTGCAATCCAAGACACTACTCTTCATTTGTTTAAAGACATCTATTATTTTTTAGGTTACTAGAGAACTAATTTGGGACATAACATTATTGATCTCTTAAGACTTTGAATTTAAGCATGAGATTTCATATGTGTGTCTATCAAAGTATTTATTGTGTTTAATGAAATGATCATTTGGATTTCTCTGTCATATGTGGTCCATACTTTCTTTTCCCTTTTGCTATATATTTGTTCTACTTTAATGATTGTTGTGATAGAAATGTCATCCTATTTTACTGCATACTTTTTTGGTTTATAATATTGTAACATATGTTGAAAATATTTTCTTTCTACAAGATACATGGTCATTTCTCAGGTATTCTTTGCCAATTAGGGGAAATTTGGTTGAAAAATGACCCTACCAACCCTAATACAAATACCATGTCATCATGTATTAGCCAATCAAAATATTCTAAAAATCAAAAGAGGTGCATGTCTTATGTAATTTTTTATTATATAATTTGGAGATATGTGAATTTTTTAATAATATAATTTGTTTACCCTAAGCATGATTGTTACCCAGGTTGCCCAAAATTGTCTTGGATATTAAGAGTGAAATGAATATACTAACCGATTTTCCAATATTTTTAATAAATAAGAGATAGTATTATTGTGGTGCCTTTAATGCATTAACACACTTGTGATCACCAACATTAATTAAATTTAATACATATACTAAATAATAATATATAATATACTATAAAAAAATATATAACTAAATTTAATATATATAATAACAAATTATATATATATATATATATATATATATATTATTATTATTATTATTGGGGAATCATGGAAGACACGATTTTGTAGAATAAAGATACTATTGAAAAAAACGCCAAATCAAAATTTAAGGAGAAATTGAGGTGTGATAAAGAGTTAGAGGAAAAAAGAAAATTAAGGTATTATAAGGATGTAATCAAACCTAATCTAGAAGATCAAAATTATCTATCTATTTTTCCAAGTGTAAAGAAAAAAATAAGTATTGTTAATATAAGAACAAATTCTCACAAGATCCATAGTGACATTGGGCATTGGTCAAATCCTAAAACGCTATGGGATAAAAGAGTGTGTCACCTTTGTGACAGTAAGAAGGTTGAAGATGAAACACACTTTCTCTAGATTGTCCAGCCTATACCCATATTAGATCTCATTTTCAAAATATTTGTCACACTACCAACCTTCCTAACCTCTTAGCTCAACAAAAGTATGGTGACCTTGGAAAGCTTCTCTTAATGCTTTTCGAGCACAGAAACAAAAATTCTAAAGAATCACAAGTAATCACTTACCCTCTTAAGGTCTGATAGACCAATTTGGTCTTAGTGGACGCTAATCATCATCATCATCATCAATATATAATAATATTATATATTGTTATACATTATAGTATATAATATTATATTATTATACATTATATATTATTATATTATTATATATTATATATTATTATTATTATATTTAATTATATATTATATATTATTATTATATGGTTATTTCATGGGCAACTTTGATAAAAATGAAATATTCATGGGAAGCTTCGATAAAAGTGAAATAGTAATATAAAATGTCTACGTGGCATTATTTTATAATTTTATTGATTTTTCCTTAGGAGGCCCAATTTAAGTTGAAATTTCCTCTAATTGTGAATACTTATTTCAAGAATAAGCTTGGTCTTCTTAAGCATTTTATTTGTTCGTATATGTTATATGAAATAGAGGAGTACCACCTCTTTAAAAATGCAAGGTGAATTATCCTCGTGAGGTTGACTTGAATACCGTAAAACAATATTTTAAATCAGTATTTTTGGCAACCATACTGGGGATAAAAAAAGGTTGGTTTCTTAGATAAAAAATTTAATGACTCTACATGAACCCAACTAAACCCAAATACAAGTTGGATTAAGAGATCAAAGAAGTATCTTGCACTGGTTATATGACCTAGCAATTACAACAACAAGGTTTTGTGTTGAACTCGAAAGAACTTGGGAAGTTCTTGCCCAAGAAGAAGAAAGAGAAATAGCCTTGAGACAAAGAAGACAACCGTGAATCCAAGATAAACTGGAATCATTTAAGGTTCCATTGACAAGAAGTAAAAGAAACAATCTTGTCACTCAAGGTTTTTCCCAAAGTTCAAGATCCGAAGAAAGTGAAATATCAATAATGGGTGATAGAGAAGAACAAAGAAAAAAAATTCCTATTGAAGAAAGGGAAAGAAATAACAGACAAAGAAATCCAAGAAGAAGGGCTAGACCCAACCCACTTAATCTACATGGATAAAAACACACTTTTCCAACCCTACCTCAAAGAGTTTTGCATGTCTTTTCAGGTGATGGGACTATGGATCCAAAAATTCATATGGCTAAGTTTTTAAGTGTCTGTGATATTCATTTGATTGAACATGATGTTGTAATGGTCATAGTTTTTCTAAAAAACTTGATAGGTACATCCTATGAATGGTATATCTCCCTTCATGCTCAATCAATTGCTTTGTTTGATTATTTAGAAAGTATTTTCATGACTTTGTATGCACCATATGTTGCATATCATACTTTACTTACTCAGTTTACCCAAATCCATCTCAAAAAAGGGGAAAGAATCAAGGATTTTAACTCACAATTCTTTAAGACATTGAATCAAATCCCAAAGGACCAATGACCAAATGATCCTGTCATATTTGGATTTTATAAGAATGTTATGCCTTCAAATGTGAATTATGAAATCAAGGCTTCACAAATAAATGATCTGAATGAAGCAATCCAGAAAGTAATAGAAATATAAGAATACATGTTAGAGACCAATGTTGATCCATAAATCATTCTTGGAAAAGTCAAAAGACAAATGACCAGTCTATCCATATCACCTCAAGGACCATCTAGTTCAAGAAGTTATGATAATTGAGTAATTGGGGGAGGAATTCTCCAAGGGATTCCCCCTAATGTGAGAAATGACCCAGGAGCTACCCAAGAAACAAGACAAAAGATGGAGATGGCTCAAATGATCAAACAAATTAGATAGATGCAAAATGATATAACTTGACTTAGGAGAGGTGGGAATCTTATTCCACCAAATCTAAACATGAGAGATTTGTTACATGATCAGAGAATAAGAAATTATAGAATTGAAGAACATAGACCAAGAGCACCTAGAGTTCAAATCCCAATGTTGTTGTGCTAGAAGAAATTGTAGAAGAAGAAAAAATTGAAAATTTTGCTAAAGAAATAGATGTTAACCAAGATCAAGTTTTTGAATCAGTACAAATGGATGAAGGATCATCATATTTTTATATTTTTGATGAATAAGAAGTTGTTGATTTTTCACGATATAATGTTGTTCAGACTAGAACACAAGCAAATAAATTCAAGACAAGGGATCAACCTAAAAAAGAGAAAGAAAAATATAATGCTCCAGAAACAAAAAAACCAACAACCAGTTGTTAATCAAACAAAGACTCCACTGCAAATGAATTATAATCCGATTGATGAAATAGCCAAGCTCAGAATTACTTTACCATTCATGGATGTAGTCAAAATAACTCAATAAAGAGAATTTTGTTTCAAGATATTGGATGATACAAATTCAAGAATAGAAGCAATTGTATTGAATACAAGGCAAAACCAAAATATGTCATCAGTAAGGCCGAGGGGAAAAGTACCACCATTTTACATATCCATAGAAAATTATGATTTCACATTAAACAATTGTCTGGTGGATAGTGGAGCCACTAACAACATCATGTCACTATTGTTAATGGAAGCACTTGGAATGAAATGTATGAAATACTATGAAACTGGAGAAAGAATATATGTCATTGATTCAAGAAAAGTGCCAACCTATATGGTGAAATAAAAGATTTTTTTGCATGGATAAGTGCAAACCCTCATATTACAATAGTCTTTACTATCATAGTGGTGGATTTTCCTCCAACATATGGTGTTGTCTTGGGAATATACGGGTGCTCATTAATCGAAGGATATATAATGAACGATGGAAGTTGCATGATGCTTCCAAACAAATATGGGACTATGATTAGGGTTCCTTGAGAGCATAGAAATCCCATATCATTTAAGAAAAAGGAAAATGAAGTAATGAAAAATTATGTTGATGTTTGGATGAGAAATTATGTTGTTTTTAGTACAAAACAAATAAGTCCATTTAAGCTAGATGAGGAAAATTATTTGACAAATATTTAAAAGAATATGACAAATATTTAAAAGAATATGAAAAATATATATTCCATCATGTCATACCACTCAAAGAGGGATCAAAACCTTTCAAGCAAAAATTGAGAATGATAAATCCCAAGATAAAGCCTTTAGTGAAGATAGAGCTGGAAAAACTAAAAAAGGATGATATAATATTTTCTATCAGGCATTCAGAATGTCTCTCAAATCATGTGGTGGTGAGAAAGAAGAATGGGGAAATCCACCATTGTGTTGATTTCATAGATATCAATCGAGCCAACATTAAATATAACTATCCACTCCCCAATATGGATATGTTGTTGGAACATGCCATTGGTTCTACACTAATGTCCATGTTGGATGGATTTTCAGGATATAATCAAGTTCTTGTAGTTGAGGAAGATCTATCAAAACCAACATTTATAACACCATGGGGAACATATGCTTATGTTTGAATGCCATTTGGATTAAAGAATACAGGTACAACATTCCAAAGAGCGATGGACCATGCTTTCAAATATTTACTTGGAAAATTTATGGCAGATTACCAAGATCACCTAAAAATTCATTCAAAACTAAGAGAAATACATATCAAACATCTCAGACAAGTGTTTGAAAAGTGAAGAATTTATGGAATATCTTTAAATCCAAAAAAGTGTTTGTTTTCTACAAAAGAAGGAAATATTTTGGGTCATATTGTGAGAAAAGAAGGAATATACATTGATCCAGAGAGAGTTAATGCAATCAATTATCTAAACCCTCCTACATCAAGAAAAGGATTACAATCCTTCTTTTGAATTATTAACTTTGTTTTAAGGTTTGTACCATATTATGCTACAATTGTCAAGCCAATAAATAAATTGTTGAAGAAAGATCAAAAATTTGAATGGACACCAGACATTCAAAAAGATTTCCCATAAATCAAACAAGCCATTATTGTTTCCCCTATTCTTGTCGGTGTTGACTTTGATAAAGAATTTATATTGTACTCGTTTTATTTAGAAGAAACCATTGCTTCCATCATTACTCAAAAAAATGAAAAATATGACGAACTTCCAATTTCCTTCATGAGTTAGACCTTGCATGATTATGAATTAAATTATTCAATAATCAAAAAGCAAGATCTTTATCTGGTTAAGGAAATAGCTCATTTCATGACCTATATACTATCATCCCATATCATTGCTTATGTCCCACATTCACCAGTAAAGATGTTGCTTAATCAACAACTCAGAGAGGGTATATCGGAAAACTGGTTAGCAAAGCTTCAAGAATATGATTTAGATATTAAAGGTTTGAAAATTTTTAAGGAGCAGGGACTATGTAAATTCATGACTGGAATTGAAGTTGTGAACATCTCTCCTCCCAATGAATTTGACATTGTAATAAAGGGAACAAGTTTAGCAACATCGGAATGGTATAAGAACATAATTGTCTATCTAAAATCTAGCCAATTTCCTCCTGAAATGTCTTCTAAAGAAAGGAGAACTTTGAAAATGAAGACAAATCAATATGTTCTTTTCTCAGGTGCTCTATTCCATAGAAATTTTGATGGGATTATATTGAGATGCTTGGATTATCTAAACTCCGAAGAAATACTTTAGGAATTTCATAGTGGGGTTTGTGGTGGAAATTTCTCATCAGTTGTAATGGCTCACAGAATCATTCGAGCTGGTTATTATTGGCAGAATATATTCAAAGATAATTATGAATTGATTCAAAAATGTATTCCATGTCAAACATTTTCAAGAAAAATGAACAGGGTCACAATGTCATTACACTCTATAACAATAGAGAAACCATTTGCACAATGGGGCCAAGATGTGATTGATCCAATAAATCCAAAGTCAAGTAAACAAAATTCTTATATTATCACTACACCTGACTATTTTACCAACAGGAAATAAGTTGTTGCTTTAAGAAATGCAGACTTAGAGCAATTGATCCATTTAAAAAAAAAAATATTTTATCTAGATTTGGTGTGCCAGAAAAATTCATAACTGATAATGGCTCATTCTTCATTAGGTCAAAATTTACAATTTACTGTGGATAATATGGAATCATCATGGGGAAATCATCCAACTATTACCCACAAGGAAATGGTTTGGCTGAGTCAACAAACAAAACATTAATTCAAATCCTCAAAAAAGACAATTGAAGCCAACCATAAAAAATGGCATAAGAGATTGATAGATGCACTCTGGGAAAGTCGTCGTACTTCAAAGGATAGTATTGGACATTCCCCATATACCCTAGTGTTTGGAAGAGAAGAAATATTACCATTACATTTGGAATCAAATGACTTGGATCTTACTGGAAGTGTTGAATATGTAGAAGAACAATCACCAATGCAAAAACGATATCATGAACTTTTTCAACTTGAAGAACAAATAGAACAAGCAATAATGGCAATGACCAAGAGAAAACAAGTGGTCAAAATATATTTTGAAAATATCATTGTTGATTTTTTTAGCTTTGGGCATGCATTCTCGCATGACCCTAGATGTTGAGCATGTGGGAATCATCGTGGGCACCACATAACACTTTCAATTTTGTGAAAAAACCCTTGGATTTGAGTAGAGGCTTCATGGGTTTGGTGATGGGATTTGTGGGATTGTGTTGGGGCTTCACACCCACAAGGAAAACCTAATTTGATGTTGACTTGTGGAGGGGCTTCCATGTTGACCCATAGGACTTGAATACAAAGGATAAAGGTCATTTTGACATTACATATCATGTAGAGTGTGTGGAGACATGATGGAGCTAGAATAAGTGAGTCTGCACTTGTGCTAGGAGGATTGGTGATCTCAGTAAAGGGGAATTCTACAAGGTGGTGAATCTGGCCCAAGAGAGAGAAGCGAAGAAGGTCGCACATGTGGAGTGAATATTTCGTACCATACACGGTTTGCAGGAGGATGAAGCACGTATATATGTGGGTTGCAGACGAATGAATCATGTATAGGGTACACGTGGTTTACAGGAGAAAATATGTGTATGTATGCAAGTTTCCAGTTGGTGAATCATGTATCTGAAGTTTCCAGGTGTTGTTCCTGAGATTACACTTAAGGCTCAAAGAGTAACGTCAAGGCATCATGAATATAAAGGGATGTTTTTAAAGGTGATTTTTCTTCCATTAGTTATATAAGCATAAATCCTCAAATGAAAATAATGACAAAACATAATAGAGGTTGTCTTTTGTCGTTTGAGTCATTTTATAAAACCAAATGATATGGGAGAAAAATACAGAACTGTTAAACAAATTTAGGCATCAATACGCAGTGAATCTTAACTTTTTTACAATATAAGAAAATATAGAATGCACCCTTGAATGGATATAAGATAGAGTTATCCAAGTAGCTTATAGGTCTTATATTTACTCACAACAAACACAGAGGAAAAACTACTTGCTTATCAAACAACTATTTAAAATATGACTACAGTAGTAGTAATACTAAATTTCAATCACTCACTTGTCAAGGAATGACATAAGAAATGCTAGAAAAATGAAATACAAGAGAGACACATAACTCAAACTACACAAAGGTTGGAATCTCAGTCTGCACTTGTATTAATTCTCACAAAAGGATATTTTCTCAATTACATTCGGCAAGAAGCATCGTGTGTTCAATATTTGAAATATGTATTTATACAAAAGGTTCCCAACCCTAAGCGGTTATAATTCTCCTTATTTCTAAAATAGTAAAAATTACAAAATGTGAAATTTGAAATGCCTCACTTGCATATCCTCTGTCTCTTCGTCACGCTAGTGGAGACGTTTTTCCATTATTTTCTCCATCTCATAAACAACTGGTCTCTAATCATGATCTGTACAAATGATGTGCACAGGTTATCTCATTGGTTCCTATAGGTGGTGCTTTTTCCTTGCTCAACACATTTAACACACCTCCCCACAAACTGCACCACCAATCTGGAAGGATTTGTTAATTCATTTGCCTCAAAAATATATAATTTATTTTCTAAGTGAGGTAGCCTATCTTCCATTCTCCTGTCCTTTGAAGACATAGACTGTAGATGTAGACTAGGCTTCACTAGCCACCTATTTATCTGAGTAATATCAATCTGTTTTAATTGCAAGATTTCAACCCGAGTCTTCCATGTTTGTCTTGACATTAAGTTGATGCTTTTCAATATCAACTTTCCCCAGGACTTCAAAGATATTATCTTTTCCGAGGCCCAATGACTCTTTTTCAAGTGAATGAAATGCTTCTTCACAAACTTTCTTCACTTCCTTAGCCAGTCTTCTACTTTCAACTATCTTAGCCTCCCAGGTCTTCAATGTTATATCACCTCTAGTTTTCTTTGAAGGAGACAATATGGATGCCATGGCTACTTCTTCTCTTGCTGACGACACGGGTGCCTCCTGAAAAGTTGCCCGAGCAGCAATAGCCTCTCTCTCTTTTAAACAAATGTTATTTAAGGATTGGTCGACCACCCGAAAATGGTTTTGGATAGCTTCTACCTTCGTAAAAAGGCTTTGTTGTGTTGATCCAAGCTTCTCACGCACCTCCAATGCGTACTCTTGGAAGACGACCATATATACATTCGTATTCTCAGTTGAGTTTATTCTAGTCTATAGTTGTTTTACCAACTCTCCCTACTGAAAGGCCCATTCTCTACTCGCATGCGCATTCTTGTGCATTTCGTCGAGACTGAACTTGTGTTGTTGAATTTCCTGTCTATCGCAAGCTCTAATTTGCTCGAAACTCTTATTCATCTCGCTCCTGACATTCTGCTCCATAGTATTTACTTGATTTTGCAATTGCCTCACCATCATATCCTTATACTTCAATTGTTCCTTTAGGTTTGTAACTAAACACTAGTTTGTTTTTGCAAAAGATCCCAACGAGCCTGCCACATATGTAGTGAAGTGTGCTTCTTCTAAGGCCTGTCCATCTAGTAGTACCCTGTGTCTCTTGAAAGTCACACCCTCTTTTTGGTGCGTTTCTCTTTTTACCACAACTCTCCTCTTTTTGTTGAAGAATAATTCATAAGGAGGCATCTCTTCAACCGAAATATGCGTAATATTTTCTATGAACACCACTTCGACACTCGGGTTCCCTCTGCTGAACTGTAAAGGTGTGATAGATTGAATAGGATTGCCTATCTCAGTGGATGGTTGTTTCCCAACTATGTCAATAGCTGATTTTCCTAGTGTGGACAGTGGCCCTTCTTCTCCCTTTTTTATCAATGCCTTAGTCTGAGCTTTAGCTTGATCACCTAGTGGATTTATTGATGTGGTGTCCCCTTTCTGAGTCAAAACCTCAGTCTTATCCAAGTTTTCTTGAGAATCCTGTCTACTGGAGCTCTTTGTTTCTAAACTCCGGACCTCAATTTTATGTGTAGCTAGAGGTGTTGGGGTTTCTCCCTGCAAGACTTTAGGAAGGCAATTCCTTTCGTGCCTTTGGAAATTGTAGAATTTGGCCATTTCATTTGGATCTAGAGTTTGAACTCAACTCAAAAATTCCCGATAGGATCTTGCTCCTCGGAATATCTCATCATGGGGAGAATCCTCATTCTCGTATCTTTTCAAATTGTAAAGGGCCATGTGGTTCCCCACCATCTTTTGAGGATCATGCTTCTTAAATTCAATATTGACCATCTTGATTTCCTCCAGGGCTGCGACCTCTACCATCGAGTGGCCAAAATCTAACAGTGTGAACATGCCAATTTGTAAAGGAAATGTGGGCCTACCTTTTTCTACAACGCCCTTAGCTCTTTACTAATTCTGCCCTACATAGTTTGATGTGCTACTTCGTGGCACACCAATCGATCTGGTAGAAACTTGGGCAAGGCGTGCAGAGGAACCGAACAACCAAAAACCCTGATATAGGAAAAATGCTCTTCAATGTACCAATCCACTATCTTCCCCAGGTTGGCCACTATTTTGTCAGAAATCCTGGGCGGTGGGCACCCATATATGGCGATATGCATTGGCACCACCACATAATTGCATATTTCATAAAAGAAATGTTTATCTTTATCTTCCCATAACTTCGAATGATAAATATGTATTGCTTCTGCATTGTTCAGAGTCCAACTCTAGGCCATCAAAGGAAAAGGTATCATAAAACAAATGGCATACATAAGGTATGCCGACATGTAAAATGGGGCAGGTCATCCTTTGGCTTTCAACATCTGATATTCAGTGATTTCTTTGGCCAAACTGTCTGATAATATCTTGACCCAATTGAATGAAAATTACTCTGCAACTTCATGCACGATCGACACCCATGATAACAGGAAGTGGGCAAAGTTTTCCCTCCCGAAACTTCTACAGAGCATCATGGCCACATACATCATATGAGCTTATAATGATGCAGTGGCGTATATTCCATGGGTGTCTACTCTAAATTTCTTAGGGCGATCCAACCAATCATTGATAAAGTCAAGGTAATTCTTTACACCTTCTGGGCACTCTTCTCCCTTGAACGTTTTTTAAGAAATCAACATTATAATTGTTTTTGAATGCTGGGGACAATTTGTACATCGCATGTACATGTTCTAGGTGGAAAGATCCAACAACAACTTTCTGTGAATTGTAGACAGTCATGGTTGCGACATCAACGTTCTCTAGGGCCCAACCTATCATGTCATTATATGGCATGAGCCTCAGTTGTGTGGCTATATTATGTAGTTCTGATTAGGCTACATATTTAAGCTTTGTCGTCTATGTTTTGGTATCTTCATAATATAAATATTCTGGACAGTTGTTCAGCTCGTATTGTAGGATATTATAGACATGCATCCAAGTTTTTATGGTCTCCACATCTCTCAGTGATGTGTCTGAGAGGACATTTGTGTTTTCAATCGAGCTCTTGCCAACCTCTTTAACAATCTTTCATGGATACATGATAGTAGTAAACTCAGAATTATGTTACCTGTCACAGAAAATGCACAACACTTATTATCTTGCTAAGCTTGCTCTGTGAAAAATGCGAATGGAATTCAGAATGAAATATATTCTCACCTTACATGCATAAACTTGCGTATGCCTTCACTGACAATGTGTTTACTTCCCTTAATGAAAATATTTTGTGTAGTGGTTCAAGATCTTATTTGAAATAATTTTCCCTAGATTGACTATTATTGCCATTAATGTTTGGAGGTTCATGATTGGGAAAAACATAGATGAAAATTTGAATTTACTCGAACTATGATTCGATGAAATCTTAACATGAGATAATAATGTTTAACCTGATAATTAATCATGCTTAACCTTAACTCGTTTCGGGCTCATGGTATCCGATAAGAACTTGATATATGATTCCCGATGCTCGAAACCATCAAGTGATTAATTACTTGTTAATTGTCTTTAATCTTTCATTAACTCTATTTAATTCTTAAGATGTTTCGAGAGTTCGGGTTTTGTGAATTTAGAATGTGATGCATGGTGGATACCCAAACTCCGAGTGTGAGAAACTATTAATTAACCTTAATTGATATTAGTTTAATTAACCAAGGTTTAACATTTCAGGACTTTTCACTTCGTAAATTCACAAGTTAGAACTTTGTCGCTTCCACAAAGGGTTGCTTCCCGCAGTGACATGTTAAGGCTTGGGGAGGTATAAGTGTACATGGTGACTAGGATCGAACGCTTTTCATGTATCGGGACTTTGAAGGTGAGACATGTTAAAACGTCTGAAGTATGAAACTTTGAAACTCGAAACTCTGAAGTATTCTTTAGTGATTTGACTTTTTAACAAGTAGGCAGCTCCAAAACCTTTAAGAAATTAGGATCGTTTGATTAGATGGAAGACTTCATCAATGGTGAGAATCAAGCACATGTTGTATTTATTTAAAGGGAAATGAAATTTATTTAAAGTCTAAAGTTTAGAAATATATATGTGTTCCAACATAGGCTCCATCTAGGGATCACGTCTCCCTGCGAGACACAAAAGAATAGTAGACTAAGTGCATGTATTGGGTAAATGGAGTCATTACTACATTTCTGTGAAACACATTCGAAAAAGGATCATACAGAGAAAAAGAGTTTCAACCAAAACTTAGAAAACCCTCCAAACACATCAAATCATGACTTTCAATTAGGCTATTTGAAATTCCTCTTTCTTAAAATTGCATTCGGATTTGTTTAAGATAATCAAAGTAAATTTAGCCGAAATATCAGATTTTGATCGATTTCTTTCACATCAAGGTTAAGTATATGTAACATAATTTCTTAAGGGGATCCCTCGTCGGTTCAGAATGTAAATATTACTGCAAAAGAATTAGATGTCAGAGTATATCATGTAGATACATATGAAAACCATACAAATATCATAGACATTGCTTCATTGCTAGGGAGCATGTTCAGTACCTTGGTGAAGTTATCTACTTCTCCCATTGAATTTCCTTTCACCACTTCAATAAGTAATTTTTCATTTAAATTCTGAGATGAGGGAAATCATTTAATGAATTTCCTTTCATCATCTCTCTTTTTCTTTGGGAAAAATGGGAGCAATCGATTTTTTCGAATTTATTTTCACCATTTTCTTTGGACTATATGGGGGAAATCATTTTATGAATTTCCTTTCACCATCTGTCTTATATTTAATACGTGAAGTGGGGGCAATCAATCTGTGTATGACATACAAGGGATGATATCTGTTTAAAATATTCAAGGAAAGGTCTGTCATGAATTTTTTAGTATACTCTGAAACCAATTTTATTTCAATCTTCAATACATCTTCACCTATTGAGAAGATTTTATGAGGGATTTTAAATTTTAGGGATCAACCTTGAGTGAACTAGTCCGTTTAAAATTGAATAAGAGAGCCAAAGTTATTAGGATTATCTTAGACATACTTTCTTTTGGTCAAGTCGAAAGGGATGTATAAATTTTTGCCTAACGTTATCGGAGACATGTTTCTGAGTTTTCAGAGTCAAAGCAAAATTTTATCTCTACGAAGACCAGGGGGAATTGAGAATCAAAGGAAAATAAAGCTTTAGGATGGGCAGAATGAAACATTAATAAAATTCAAATGTTTTGTTGCAAACAAGGTCAATCTCACACAAGATTGTTCAGTGATTTTAGTATTTCCTTTAAGATCTTTTTATGTATTTATTTATTTATGAATTTTACTTCATTTTTTATTCTAATTTTAATTTTATTAAACTCAGAGAAGACTTTTAGGATTAGGATGTAATTCTTATATTCCTCTATTTGTTGATCAGGTGAGGGTATTTGTATGGATGAGACTTATTTCATATTTGGTGATATCTCCTTCAAAATTTAACCTGGATTAGTAGGGTATAAGCTCATACCTTAAATTCCTCTATATTTTCAACCAAGTAAACCATTTATTTATCACCTGTTTTGAGATAATACCAATGTTCTGAAAAGTGAGTGATGGTTTCTGATACATCCTTATCTCTCAACTATCAGTAAGCATTCTACATAAAAATAAACACGAGAAATGTCAAAAACTTCTAAAAAAGAAATGTTAGGTGTTATTTCTTTTTTTTTATATTTTTTATTTTTATGAAATCTGTTATCTCCTAAAAATGACATTGAAAATTTGAGGCATTTCTATTCATTCATGCTTAAAATTGTCATTTTTCTTTGTCATTCACCATTGTTCATATATTCAATTTCCTCATTAGGTCTTCACTGATCATGATTGCTCCATACTCTTCTGACCTTGTTTATAACCTGCATTCCAAAATTTTGTCAGTATTTCCTAAAAACCCTAACCTCTAATGCTTTTCATATTTTAGCAATATTCTCTAATATTATGATGTGTGCTCAAAGCGATCTAATCCTAAGTCACAAAGGTTTGATTTTTAAAGCCAAAAACCTATCTCATGTTCACAAGTCACACATGAATCAAGTCATGGGATTAAGTTTTGCCATGGGTTGACCATATGCCAAGTCATGAGTCAAAAGCTCATGACCTATTCTTAGGTTATTATGCTAACTTCCAGCCATACTAAATTCCAAGTCTAGTCTATCAATTGAATCGTAAACTAAGTCACGCCCTGTAGCCTTACAACACGTATGTCAGTAATCAACACTAGAAACATCATGAAAAACATAAAAAGCCCAACTGGAAACATCATACATCCTCATGCAAAGTCTACATGTCAAGACAACCAGCCAGATGCATGCACCAAGTTTGGTTTCAGATTGTAGGGTTTCAACTCTTGTTTAACTGTATATTCAAATGGTGGAGGGCTTCAAAGCGAGTCCAAAAACATTCAGGCTTGGTTGCCATTGCCTATGGAGAAACTAACAGGGTGTTAGTTTGGTAAAGATTGGTTTATGTATTTGGTTTTCTTCAGATTGCAGGTATTCTATGGATGCCAGATTGCTTCAGTCACCATGGGCAGGGGTTAAGATATAGTATTTATACGTTTTGAAAATATCAAAACCCAAGCCCGATTTATTTCCACGAATCGAGGTCTTTCATTTCTGCTAAAACGCCCGATGCATGCCCATTCATAAAAAACGCAGACACAGAGTGAATGCCAAGTGCCACATGGATGCGAAATTGTCAATTGGTGAGTATAGCAGTGTCTCTCGATTCTTTGATAATCGAGGGCATCAGATCGAAGACATTTAGTCATAAGGAAGACCCACGAGATGAGAAGATATAAGTGTAAGGTAATGGATCAACGCATTGTCTGTTAGAAATGGATGACGAATAGCCATGGTGTGGGTGGAATCCAGTTCGATTTTCTTCAGAGCTAGAAAAATTTTTCACAAGCGAAAGCATCTGGAGTGAATCCTGGTCATCTATCCTATTTCAAGTTTTGTGGTCATGTTATTGGTTTGGCATTGATGCATAGGGTGCAAATCGACATGGTCCTAGCTCGAACATTCTTCAAACAATTGGCTGGTCTCTCTATCTCCTGGGAAGATACACAAGATGCAGATCCATTCTTGTTTTCAAGTTGCAAGAAAATCTTGGAAACGGATTCAGATAGTCTAGACAAAGATTTACTAGGACTCACGTTTGTGACAGAAGTTGAAGAATTGCGTTCCCGAAAGGTCATGAAACTTTGTCCAGGGGGCAGGGACTTGGTTTTAAATAGTAAGAATTGACATCGGTATGTTGCTGATTCAGTGTCATTTTGTGACACCAGTTGTAGAACAAGTTAAATGCTTTGCTCAGGTATTTTCTGATTTGCTTGGGAATTCAACACTCCAACAGTTTCTTCGAGCTTTAGAACCTGAAGATCTGGATCTAATGTTGTATGGAAAGAGTCATGATTTATGTATACAGGATTGGAAAGACCATACAGAGTATCATGTGTACACCAAAGATGACGATCAAATTAATTGGTTCTGGCAGGTGGTCAATGGAATGCCAATGGAGCAACGCAGAAGGTTAATTTTCTTTTCAACCTCTCTAACCCACCTTCCACCAGAGGGATTTTCAGGACTTCCTTCAAAGTTTCATATTCACAAGGCCCATACCGACCTAAGTTGGCTTCCCATAGCACATACATTGCAGGACGATATCATGATGAGGATGTTATGGTTGCTGTTATTTTGGGCACTGGTACAAACACCTATTATGTGGAACATCCAGATGCAATCCCAAAATGTTAAGGTCTTCTCTCAAAATCTGGTTATATGGTTATCAATACAGAGCGGGGTAATCTTTGGTCTTCTTATCTCCCAGTAACAGAATTTGTTAAAGCTCTTAATGCTGAAAGTGTAAATCCTGGCAATGAACAGAAGTAAAGACATGAATGCAACCACATGTAGACACTCAGCCAGATATGAATTTGTAGAAGAATAGTCATCCTGTACATAGTCATGAACATTTTCAGCATCTTCCACCTACTGTTGTGGTTCAGGAACACCATTTGCATCTTCATAAACAACAACAACAAAGGTCATCATGAAAGTTGAAACAAAGTGAAAGCTAGAATTAAAAAGACCTAGAATTCTACAGTAAATGGATTTCCATCTTAACAAGATGAGAATACATTCATGTTCAGCAGCTCACATGAGCTTTTGTGATTTTATAAGCAGTATCTTTCAACTTGAGGGGTGAAGCTTGAACACTTGGCAGAATAATTATCAGTCAAAGATCCATCCAAATTCCTGATCCTCATTCTTAGTAGCTAATGATAAATGTTCAATTTATGCTTTCGGTGGTTTAGGCGAACAGGACGATTGTTCATTAACCACCGAAAATAGGGATTTCAGTAGATAATCCACTCAGGAGCTTCCTAGGTTAACCACCGAAACCTGTAACTGGACAGAGAAAGCTAAATTTTGCACAGATCGAGGTTTTTCTAATCCAAATCATTTGAAAACACTCATGATGGATAGATGATGAATTATGTATCCAGTTTCAAGATTCATTTTTGGTATATAAGGATCAGAAAAGGTGGCCAAGTTAGTTTTGGCACCTATTTTGGTGGAAACAAGTTGGATTTTTTGCACATCTCAGCAAATTTGAATTGTATCTCTTGGAAGAGTCATTACTCAACTTTGGAAGGCTATTCTGAACTGCATAATGACTCCACAAGAGAGGAAGACCATGAAATCTGGGATTGACCTCATTTTTCGGGATCATTCCACATCTTTTGCAAACTAAATTTTGACTTTCTATCTTTAACATATTTGATCCATGTTTTCAGTATCTCAGAACTTCATTGTAAAGCTATAAAGTTGAAGGTAGAATATGAACTAGAGGGTTCGACTTTAGAGACTTTTTCATATTATGTACTCAAACTTCTCATTTTCATATTGAGTAATACAAGCTTCTTTTGCCATAACTTGTTCAGATTTCATCTTCTTGTCTATTATGTACTTGCACCTGGATCTTATATTCATGTTGTTATGCTTGTTTATGCCAAATAACTGTCATCTTATCACTGCATTCATAAGTTTAACTTTGCAAGTATTTCTGTGATTATTATAATTGGCCATTCATATATGCTTTATATGTGATTCTGCTAATATAATAGTTAATTCTTCATTCATCCCTTTATTTGTAAACTCTTTGAACATTTGTGGTTGAAATCCTTGTCCATCTAGATGTGTTTATGCATGATTTGAGTGAAGAAGTGATTCAGTTCTCCGACTTGATCCAAACCCACACTTTTTATTGGGAAAATAGTTACCAAAAGATTAAGTTACCAGGCATCTCTGACTTACAGCCTAGGAGATTTTCCTGGAGCGATAACAAATTGGCGTCGTTGCTGGGGAGAGGATATTGAAGCTCAACTTCCTTGGGAGATGACATAGTTCCAGCTTTGATGATAGACAAAGCCTAGACATTATTTCAGTTGTAATCATCTATCTGGAAACTCCATGAAGGACGGATTCAGTGGCAACTCCATTATTCAGAATCTGTTGGTGACTCCACTGGGGATATGAACCAGATCTTTTCTAAGAGGTATGCGTTCTGTGATTTTTCAAAAATTGTTGGTTTCCCAAATCCAGTACCTACTAAAGATGAATGGGAAAATAGTCTTCCCAAATTTCGAGGAGAAGACTCGGAAGTGCCAGCTGAACATTTGTTGGATTTTCATGACTACATGCATCGGTTGCGAGTTGTGCATGAGGATGTTCAGATCTGACCTTTCAGTCTTTCATTAGAGGGAATTTCTCATGATTGGTATCGGTCTCTTCCTTTTTCAAGTGTCAGCTCTTTGGCTGATTTTCATGTTGCCTTTCATCTATTTTGTAAAGAGATATATTCAACTGACCTTCTCTATCCTAAATGTTGTCATGATTTCAATTTGTTTAATAAGGAATCAGATAGTTATGTGAAATATGCTACATCAGGAGATGCTCCTCAACGTGACCAAGATATTGATGATCTACATGATGTTAGCCATAGTATAGATGCTTTTGACGTTGTACCAAATACATATATTGTCTTAGGCTATCAGCAAGATCCAATTGTCCCATTCGAAGACTTGAAAGATGATGAGCAGATTGACAGATCAACAAGTGAAATTATTAGAGATGCAGTAGATGTTGAGGGAAGCCTACATATTCCAGATTTACAGTTCAAGGGAAATGGTAGTGGCTATGAAGAACAAGATTTTTAGAAAACATCAAATCTTCAAGAAAGACAACAAGAGGATTGTATTTCTCCTTATGTATCTCACATGTCAATGTCAGATGCGAAGGATGAATATGATGAGGTAAAACATGATATTTTTTCAAATCTATTTCAAGATCCTATTGCTGATGACTCTATGCTTGAATCTTCATCTCTATCATTAGAAATTGTTCTTGATGTTCCCATATTTGATAAGTATGGCGATGAGGAAGAAGACTTTAAGACTTGGGAAGGATTGTTGACTACTAAAATTTCATCTAGTCCTACTTTTTCACAAAGAGATGATCAAAGATGTCATCATAAAGATCAGATTGCCTCCTTTCAAAACCCTAAATATGTTGAGCAGGMTGACGTATCAGTAGAAGACAGTCTCAAACCTGCAATAGATAGTAAGGACAACTTTCAGTCTTTTGATTGTAGCACACATGAAGAAGAGGATGATGAGGGCAGCTTAGAGTTTCCAGATTTGCAAAGACTGTCTCGTCTTCAGCTAGAACATCAAGAAATTTGCAGCAGGTATGAAAAGGAAGATGACGAGCAGAAAGGTTCAGGTGAGAAATTGAGTTCGTATTTTTCTTCAACAGAGATCAAGCAGTTTACATTCAACATTAAGTTTTGTGAAGGAAAAAAAGAGAAGCATTACAGTCAGTTGGATCAACAACTCAAAGAGGTATTTCATTATGACTTTTATGACCCTATTACAAACTTTTTGGAATCTATGAGCAGCATAAATATCAAAACATTTTTGTCAGACGAGGGACAATTTTGTTTCTGTTATCGACTATATTTCTGCATGATATGGCTTCCATCATTTTTTGGGTTAAGATCAAGAATAGTTTCAGGAAATCACTTTCTGACATGGCTTCATTGGAAGCATGATTTCACTTGATGAGAGGCAGTACAATTGGTTAGCGTAGGAGTTAGTAGCAGAATAATCTCCTCATATGAGCAAGTAGATTGTTTTCAATCTCTTGAATAAATAGGCAAGCTACAGGCAGGCTCCTGGTTTGCAGCCTACATGCAGCTTCAAGGAATTCTCAAGGACCAGTTGTAAAGGCCAGATGAATCCATGCCCAATTCTAAAGGCTACTGGAACTACTTGGTTCTTGGAGCCTCATAGGGAGGTCTCCATCCCAGTTGGAGCCAGATGTTATCTCCTAAAAATGACATTGAAAATTTGAGGCATTTCTGTTCATTCATGCTTAAAATTGTCATTTTTCTTTGTCATTCACCATTGTTCATATCTTCAATTTCCTCATTAGGTCTTCACTGATCATGATTTCTCCATACTCTTCTGACCCTATTTATAACTTGCATTCCAAAATTTTGTCAGTATTTCCTAAAAACCCGAACCTCTAATGCTTTTCATATTTTAGCAATATTCTATAATATTATGATGTGTGATCAAAGCGATCTAATCCTAAGTCACAGAGGTTCGATTTTTAAAGCCAAAAACCTAGCTCATGTTCACAAGTCACACATGAATCAAGTCATGGGATTAATTTTTTCCATGGGTTGTCCATATGCCAAGTCATGAGTCAAAATCTCATGACCTATTCTTAGGTTATTATGCAAACTTCCAGCCATACTAAATTCCAAGTCTAGTCTATCAACTGAGTCGTAAACTAAGCCACGCCCTGCAGTCTTACAACACGTATGTCAGTAATCAACACTAGAAACAACATGAAAAACATAAAAGCCCCAGCTGGAAACATCATACATCCTCATGCAAAGTCTACATGTCAAGACAACCAGCCAGATGCATGCGCCAAGTTTGGTTTTTCAGATTGCAGGGTTTCAACTCTAGTTTAACTGTATATTCAAATGGTGGAGGGCTTCAAAGCGAGTCCAAAAACATTCAGGCTTGGTTGCCATTGCCTATGGAGAAACTAAAAGGGCGTTAGTTTGGTAAAGATTGGTTTCTGTATTTGGTTTTCTTCATATTGCAGGTATTCTACGGATGCCAGATTGCTTCAGTCGCCATGGGCAGGGGTTAAAATATAGTATTTATACATTTTGAAAATATCAAAACCGAAGCTCGATTTATTTCCATGGATCAAGGTCTTTCATTTCTGCTAAAACGCCCGATGCATGCCCATTCATAAAAAACGTAGACACAGAGTGAATGCCAAGTGCCACATGGATGTGAAATTGTCAATTGGTGAGTATAGCGGCGTCTCTCGATTATTTGATAGCCGAGGGCATTAGATCGAAGACATTTAGTCATAAGGAAGACCCACGAGATGAGAATATATAAGGGTAAGGTACTGGATCAACGCATTGTCTGTTAGAAATGGATGACGAATAGCCATGGTGTGGGTGGAATCCAATTCGATTTGCTTCAGAGCTAGCAAAATTTGTCACAAGCAAAAGCATCTGGAGTGAATCCTGGTCATCTATCCTATTTCAAGTTTTGTGGTCATGTTATTGGTTTGGCATTGATGCATAGGGTGCAAATCGACATGGTCCTAGCTCGAACATTCTTCAAACAATTGGTTGGTCTCTCTATCTCCTGGGAAGATACACAAGATGCATATCCATTCTTGTTTTCAAGTTGCAAGAAAATCTTGGAAACAGATTCAGATAGTCTAGACAAAGATGTACTAGGACTCATGTTTGTGACAGAAGTTGAATAACTGGGTTCCCGAAACGTCATGAAACTCTGTCCAGGCGGCAGGGAATTGTTTGTAAACAGTAAGAATCGACATCGGTATGTTGTTGATTCAGTGTCATTTTGTGACACCAGTTGCAGAACAAGTTAAATGCTTTGCTCAGGATTTTCTGATTTGCTTGGGAATTCAACACTCCAACAATTTCTTCAAGCTTTAGAACCTGAAGATCTGGATCTAATGTTGTATGGAAAGGGTCATGATTTATGTATACAGGATTGGAAAGACCATACAGAGTATCATGAGTACACCGAAGCTGATGATCAAATTAATTGGTTCTGGCAGGTGGTCAATGGAATGCTAATGGAGCAATGCAGAAGGTTAATTTTCTTTTCAACCTCTCTAACCCACCTGCCACCAGAGGGATTTTCAGGACTTCCTTCAAAGTTTCATATTCACAAGGCACATACCAACCTAAGATGGCTTCCCATAGCACATACATTGCAGGACAATATCATGATGAGGATGTTATGGTTGCTGTTATTTTGGGCACTGGTACAAACGCCTGTTACGTGGAACACGCAGATGCAATCCCAAAATGTTAAGGTCTTCTCTCAAAATCTGGTTATATGGTTATCAATACAGAGTGGGGTAATCTTTGGTCTTCTTATCTCCCAGTAACAGAATTTGTTAAAGCTCTTAATGCTGAAAGTGTAAATCCTGGCAATGAACAGAAGCAAAGACATGAATGCAGCCACATGTAGACACTAAGCCAGATATGAATTTGCAGAAGAATAGTCATCTTGTACATAGTCATGAACATTTTCAGCATCTTCCACCTACTGTTGTGGTTCAGGAACACCATTTGCAGCTTCATAAACAACAACAACAAAGGTCATCATGAAAGTTGAAACAAAGTGAAAGCTAGAATTAAAAAGACCTAGCATTCTACAGTAAATGGATTTCCATCTTAACAAGATGAGAATACATTCATGTTCAGTAGCTCACATGAGTTTTTGTGATTTTATAAGCAATATCTTTCAACTTGAGGGGTGAAGCTTGAACACTTGGCAGAATAATTATCAGTCAAAGATCCATCCAAATTCCTGATCCTCATTCTTAGTAGCTAATGATAAATGTTCAAGCTGTGCTTTTGGTGGTTTAGGTGAACAAGACGATTGTTCATTAACCACCGAAAACAGGGCTTTCGGTAGATAATCCACTCAGGAGCTTCCTAGGTTAACCACTGAAACCTGTAACTGGACAGAGAAAGCTAAATTTTGCACAGATTGAGGTTTTTCTGATTCAAATCATTTGAAAACACTCATGATGGATAGATGACGAATTATGTATTCAGTTTCAAGATTCATTTTTGGTATATAAGGATCAGAAAAGGTGGCCAAGTTGGTTTTGGCACCTATTTTGGTGGAAACAAGTTGGATTTTTTGCACATCTCAGCAAATTCAAATTGTATCTCTTGGAAGAGTCATTACTCAACCTTGGAAGGCTATTCTGAACTGCACAATGACTCCACAAGAGAGGAAGACCATGAAATCTAGGATTGACCTCATTTTTGGGGATCATTCCACATCTTTTGCAAACTAAATTTTGACTTTCTATCTTTAGCATATTTGATCCATGTTTTCAGGATCTCAGAATTGCATTGTAAAGCTGTAAAGCTGAAGGTAGAATAAGAACTAGAGGGTTTGACTTTAGAGACTTTTTCATATTATGTACTCAAACTTCTCATTTTCATATTGAGTAATACAAGCTTATTTTTCCATAACTTGTTCAGATTTCATCTTCTTGTCTATTATGTACTTTCACATGGATCTTATATTCATGTTGTTATGCTTGTTTATGCCCGATAACTGTCATCTTATCACTGCATTCCTAAGTTTAACTTTGCAATTATTTCTGTGATTATTATAATTGGCCATTCATATATGCTTTATATGTGATTCTGCTGATATAATAGTTATTTCTTCATTCATCCCTTTATTTGTAAACTCTCTGAACATTTGTGGTTGAAATCCTTGTCCATCTAGATGTGTTTATGCATGATTTGAGTGAAGAAGTGATTCAGTTCTCCGACTTGATCCAAACCCACACTTTTTATTGAGAAAATAGTTACCAAAAGATTAAGTTACCAGTCATCTCTGACTTACAGCCTAGGAGAGTTTCCTGGAGTGATAACAAAATCAACAAACCTGGCGGTATTTACAATGAAAGTAAAAACTTACCAAATAAATGAAAATTGTGAACCAAAACAAGGAAATCAAATTGTTATATACAGTGAGAGTTTGGAAATTGATTATTGCATGAAGTGCTTCAAGTAACGCTCATTAATAGGGGTGCTAAGGATTTCTCTATCAAGGTTTTCTAATAAGAATGAATTCTTTCCTTGAGGAGTTGTGATCTTGAAAGGGCCAAACCAGATGTGATCAAAATTGTCATGCTTTCCAACATCTTCTTTTCTAGCATCCCATTTCAACACTAGGTCACCGGGAAGAAATTCCCTATCTTTAGCTTTTTTATCCAACAGGGATTTCATGTTGTCTTGATATTTCTGAATTTTCTCATCCACTTCAGCTCTATTTTGTTGTACTTCAATTAATTGGTTTATTCTTCTGGTAACATCGTCAGGCTCCTCCTTCGATTCTTGTCAAAGCTTCATTACAGGCATAACGATATTTATGGGTAGGACTACGTCGGTACCGTACACCATTTGGAAAGGTGACACTCCGATTGATTTCTTAGTGCCTATTTGATTTGCCCACAAAGTGTATTTCAAGTGAACATGCCAGGCTTTCTTATTTTCAGTCAGCACCTTTTTTATTATGGTGATTAAGCTTTTATTCGATGATTCCGCTAATCCGTTGCCCAGAGGATAGTAGGTTTTGGAATGTCCCAGTACAATATTGTACTTTTGACAAAAACTAACCATCACCATGGATTTGAATGCCTGGGCATTGTCTGTAACTATCTTCCGAGGACAACCAAATATCGATAAAATGTTTTCTTCTAAGAAATTGATCACCACTGAGTATGTAGCATTTTGCGTCAGAATGGCTTCTACCCACTTAGTGAAATAGTCTGTGGTGGTTAGAATCCATTTATGTTGTGCGCTAGAGTGTCGATGGATTTCTACGATAAAATCTAGACCCCATTGTTGAAATGGAGCTTCTGTCTTGACTGGGATAAAGGGTAGCGTGGGAAGCTTTTGCTTACCCGAAAACAATTGACAAGGATTACAAGATATGACTTTAGTATTCACATCTGTAAATAAATTTGGCCAATAATATCCCCCTCTCATGATTTTATAGGTTGTTTCCCTCCAGACGTGGTGTCCTCCACACACCCCTTCGTGAAACTCATTTATAACATTCTTAGTTTATGATTCTATTAGGCACCTTAGTAAAAATCCCAGGGGATCTTTCCAATACAGTTGACTGTCGATGATGCAATATTTTACCGTGTGCAGTTTCAAAGTTCTTGACTTGGAAGGAGTCATATCACTTACTTAGGCATTAAAGAGTCAAGAGATATGAGACTATGTCACTATACCAAGCCGAGGAAGAGAATTTTTCTTGAATCTGAGTTTCAGGTGTTTGTACATCGAATTATTCTATATCTGGAAGGTCTTTGTAAGCTTGCAGATGATTTATTCTAAGTTCTATGAAATTTGATTTGGTTAAAATATTAGCCAGACCCTAACCTTTGATGAGTTTGGTTGGTTTTACCTCAAGGTCAAATTCCTGAATCTTGGCTAGCCATTTCCCCCTCCTTTCATTGCTATCTGGTTGAACTAATATATCCTTCACAGAGCTAGTTGGTATGTAAGCAATTATTTTGGAATGCAACATGTAAGTCCTAAAATCCTTGAGGGATTTCACCATAGCATATGCCTGTTTCTCCAATATATCATATTCCAACTCGACATCTCTGAGGATTTAACTAAAAAATGCTATTGGTTTCTTGAAACCTTCATCGTTCTTATGTAAGAGCACAGTTGCGATAGTATGTTCGAATGCAAATGAAAAGATCAAGAACTCCTTCATGTAGTCTGGATTGGCTAGCACTAGTGCTTCTCCTGTTGTTTTCTTGATGCGTTTAAAGGATGATTTAGCTTCGTTTGTCCATTTGACCTCACCGTCCTTTTTCAACATATCTATAATCAGTTTAACAATTTCAACAAAGTTTGGAATGAATCTTCTTAAAAAATTATTTTTTGCTAAAAATGATTGGATCTCTTTTCTGTTCTTAGGAATATTTATTGTATCTGTAGCTTCAACCCTTTTTGGGTATATTTTGATTCCATCTCTAGATACTATATGGCCCAAGGGTTTACCTTCCTGCATTGCAAAATGAGATTTCTTTGGATTCAAAGACAAACCAAATTTTTGACATTTCGTGAATGTTTGTTTGAGGTGTACCAAGTGCTCTGCATCAGATTTAGAAAAAATAGTTAAATCATTGAGATAAATGATGACAAACTTATCTCTGTCACCAAAAAAGGTGATGTTCATTGCTCGTTGGAAAGTGTCTCATGTGTTCATCAAACTGAATGGAATTTTATCATACATGAAAGTACCTATGGAGTGGTAAACACAGTCTTTTATTTATCATCTTCATGTACTGTAATCTGATTGTAACCTTGAAAGCCATCAATCATAGACATTCTATTAGCTCCAACCACTTTTTCCAACACGTTATCCATTTTAGGGAGTGGATAATTATCTTTAAGGGATGATCTATTTAAGTTCTTGAAATCCACACAAAGTCTATTTCACCGTTTTTCTTCCTGACTAGAACTAAATTGGCTACCCACTTAGAATACCTGAGTGGAACGATGATCTTTGCATCCAGGATTTTCTTTACCTCCCTTTCTATCATAGGCAACCGTATAGGATTTATTTGTCTGAGTTTATGCCTTAAAGGTTTGATGCCCTGTTTCAATGGAATTTTATGTTCTATAATAGTGGTATCATAAGTTCTCAATTCCTCATAAGACCAAGTGAAAACATCTTTGTACTTCTTGAGTAACTTGACATATTTTCTTTTTATTTTAGGTGGAAGGTATTTAGATATCTTTACCAGCTTAGGAGTTTCCTTGGTGCCTATATTACAATCTTCAACCTCTTCAGGCTAAGGTTGCAAAGTAGACTTTAGGGGAATATCGTCATGATCAAATAATCTTTCCAAAGGGATCATACCTTTAGGGATATTATTGTTTTTTAGCACCAACATGTAGTGATCAACAATTTTATCATGGAGATTATGAGGATCTTCACCTTCCTGCATGATCCAAGTAGGGTCGTTCTGATTTTCCTGGTCGAGGTGCGTTTCGGAAAACTCATCAAACATTTCTAAAAATTTATTGATCTTCTCATCATCTTCAAATACCTTCCAGTGATGTACATTATTTGGTATTGAAGGCCTATTCCTCATTTATATGTGATACTTTAGCTTTAGGACGGTAGGAGGCATGAAAGTGGCAACCATTTTCGCTAGAGAGTCGGCTTGTTGATTTTCTATCATGGGAATATGATGAATATTAAACGATGAGAAAAAAGTTTTCAATCAAATCCCAGACACAGTTCCTATACGACCTTAGCCTTGTATTTTTGGCTTGATACTATTGTCTTATATGTTTTACAATTAATTCTGCATCACCATAAACTATCAGATTTTCAATTTTCAATTACCTAGTAGCCTCTAACCCCAAGACAAGAGCTTCATATTCACATACGTTATTAGTGTAGTCAATGTCCCATTGTATTTTGTATCAAAAAGTAATGATGAATTCATCTCCAGGTGCCACAAACAACACACCAGCTCCCGATCCTTCCCAAGAGGAAGCACCGTCAAAATACATTTTCCAAAGTCCTACATTATTTACATTTTTGTTTGTTTTTTCTATTTTTTCTTTTATGTTTTCCTCTTCTGTACAACTTTCTTTTGTACACGCATCGAAACCATCATCAATTGATAATATACAGCTCCCTAAATCTTGATCAGTGACATATACTAGATAATTATTTGGGTTATGTGGGTCACTTACAGTATATGCCAACCTAGTCTCTCTATATAGACGGGTGAACTGTCCACTGAAAATTGGGATTGTAGCATACGTCATATCCAATTGAAGCGATCCTCCAATTTTGGCAACCCAAGACCTAGATAACAACATACCATACTTCGCAGCAACATCCACAATGACTACATCCATGAGAATGCTCTTCACAGGGATCTGTGCTAGATTAACCACCAAATATTTAATCATACCAAGACATTTAGCTTTTCTTGAATCAAAATAATACAAATCTCGGTATGGTCTAGTAACCTCAAGACCCAGTTTTTCCATAATAAATTTGGGCATTAAGTTATGTGTGGCTCCAGAATCCAACATACAGTTATGGAGTAGGTGATCATGCACAGTCAGCATAATATAAAAAGGATAAATAGGGTCTTTAGCATTTTCGATATGCGGACCAAACATTATAATGGGTCTATCGTCTTCTAAATTAATAGTATCTGCATGACTTTCTGCATCTGAGAAAGTTATCATTTTGGCAATCTACTTTCTATACATATGATTTTTTGCTAATTCAACCAAAGGCACAAGAATATTAATTTTATTAATTTCATTTTCCAAATTGAAACTTCCAATCGTATTCTCAGCCTCTCTAGTTGGGATCTTTGTTTCTCTTTTTTCTGGTCTATTAGTCTGTGTTGCTTTTGTTTCTGCAGTCTTTGTTTTGGCAGTTGGCGTTTCGACTATTTTCATTTTGGCGGCTTGCGCTTCAGTGGATGGTTAAGCCGCCTCACTCTTTTTATTTCTTGATAAGATCTTCTTCGGTGGATCAATTGTAAATTTTTTATCTCTAGGCCTTAAATTATATTTCTGTTGAAGTTTTTCCATTATAGAGTCAACGATTCCTTGGTAATCTGACTCTCCCAGATTATTTATACTCTCCTCATTTTCAAACACAGGTTCTTGATCTAGAGATCTCTCGTAATCCTATCTGGTTAGGTGTGGTTCTTGGTCATCATCACTGAGATTGTTTATATCTTCATCTAAACCCTCATAGTCTTGCATGTCATCACTTTGCATGAAGTTTTTTGTTTTAAACGAGGCTTTGATTTTTTGGTCCTCATTTTTTATTTGTATTTGTTGGATCTGGGGGTTAGGATTCCTTTTGAAATCTCTCTTGGAAAAAGGATCAGGCTTAGCTTGGTCTAGTTCCATTCTATAGATTTTGTTTAATAATTCTTTTCTTATTTCATCCATATCATCCATTTTATCCTCCGAGGATCTCCCAAATCTAGAGGGGCCAGCTTTCTCTCTGAAGAGTTTAGTTTATTTGGATCCTATCTCATTCTTCACTTTTAGTTTACCCGATGCCATCATGTTCGACTCGATCTCGATGGCGTCATCCTGCATTCTTGCGAGATCGACATATCTCATTTCCCTTAAAATTAGGGAAAAGTCGGGCTCGAAAGCCCCTACGAAAGTCACTTTTGCTATGGGATGTGAGGGTTTAACCTGTGCTGGAATATTATGAGAGTTTATTAAATATCTGGGTGAATTCTAAGACTGACTCAGAATTTTTCTTCCTCAGAGCCCCAAATTCCGTCAAATAATACAACTGATCTTTCTTCTCTCCCCATTGCCTTAAAAATGAGTTTTCTAGCGTGTCATAAGAGGCTATAGAACCTACTGAGAGCCCTCAAACCATGTTCTCGCTTGTCCTTAAACATTTTGCACCAAAATTCTCGAGTAGACATCCTCATTCTCAATGCCGAGGATATCTGCGAATTGGTCAAAAACGTTTATGTGCTCTGTTGCCATTAAATCTCCCTCTCCTTTAAATTTGGGTAAATTTTTCATGCAATTTTTAGGTAGGTCATGAAGAACAGAGGGAAGGACTAGAGGAGCGTATTTGGCTGCCACTTTCACAAAAATTCTAGGGGGTGGAGGTGGTGGTCCTTGACCACCTCCTCTTCCAACACCACCTTTCGCGCCACCTCCTCCAACAACAATCATTTGATGCCGAGGGGATGAATTTTGGGAGTTAAAGAGAGGGTTTTCAAAAACTTGCAATGACCCTTTGACTACCTCAGGGTGAGGCAGAAGAGGTTCTAGAAACTGACCGTTAGGAAACATAAAATCTGAAAAAGGGGGAAAAGGGAAATGAGGACTGAGTTCTTCAGACTTACAGGATATATAAATAGGAGAACCAATAGGAGTTGAATCAGGGTACGAGATATACTCTTCATAACTGTTGGGGGGAACTGAAACTTTTACTTCGGACACTAATGGAATATTAATAAAGGTCAGTATCGAAAGGGATCTTTATTAATAAAAGGGGAAGTTGAATCGGTCTCAGCTTTTACCTCAAGTAAAAGCAGTTCAGGGTTTATGATTTTGGCTTCAAGTTTATCAGTTGATATATCTCTGAAGTGGCTTTGTGTGTAACCTTCTTGTGAGATTGACTGTTCAAGTGGAATCTTAGCATTAATTTGCATAGTTTTGGGTTGGTAAACCTTACTTATGGATGCAACGGCCTGCTTGAGGTATCGCCTTGGTTTTAATAACTTTTCAGGATCGGATATGGACCTAGTCTACTGATCATTTGGTTTTTTTCTGGTATTCTTTCTACCAAATGCCAGTTTATCTGTAGTGGAGTCGCCAAGTGAAACATAAAAATTATCCTTATTATGTATTCAATCTTTGTTCACTATCAAAGAGAGAAACTTACCATGTCGTTCTCCCAGGGAAAAATAACTTCGTTTCTCCATCTCTGACAATGGCGCCAAAAAGATGTTGTTCCTGAGATTACACTTAAGGTTCAAAGAGTAATGTCAAGGCATCAGGAATATAAAGGGATGTTTTCAAAGGTGTTTTTTCTTCCGTTAAGCATAAATCCTCAAATGAAAATAATGACAAAACAAAATAGATGTCATATTTTGTCGTTTGAGTCATTTTATAAAACCAAATGATATGGGAGAAAAATACAGAAATGTTAAACAAATTTAGGCATCAATACACAATGAATCTTAACTTGTTTACAGTAGAATAAATTATAGAATGAACCCTTGAAAGGATATAAGATTCAATTATCCAAGTAGCTTACATGTCTTATATTTACTAACAACAAACAAAGAGGAAAAATTGCTTGCGTATCAAACAATTGTTTAAAATATGACTACAGTAGTAGTAATACTAAATTGCAATCACTCACTCGTCAAGGAATGGCATAAAAAAATGCTAGAAAAATGAAATACAAGAGAGATACATAACTCAAACTACACAAAGGTTCGAATCCCAGTCTGTACTTGTATTAATTCTCACAAAAGGAGATTTTCTCAATTACATTCGACAAGAAGAAGCATGTGTTCAATCTTCGAAATATGTATTTATACAAAAGTTTCCCAACCCTAAGCGGTTAGAATTCTCCTTATTTCTAAAATAGTAAAAATTACAAAATTTGAAATTTGAAACGCTTCACTTGCATATCCCCTGTCTCTTCATCACACTGGCGGAGACATTTTTCCATTCCTTTTCTCCAACTCAGAAACAGTAGGTCTCTAATCATGATCTATACAAATGGTGTGCACATGTTATCTCATTGGTTCCCGGAGCTGCTGCCTTTTCCTTGCTCAACACATTTAACACACCTTCCCACGAGTTGTACCACCAATCTGGAAGGCTCTGTTAAGTCATTTGCCTCAAAAATATATAATTTATTTTCTAAGTGACATAGCCTATCTTCCATTCTTCTGTCCTCTGAAGACATAGACTGTAGCTGCAGACTAGGCTTCACTAGCCACCTATTTATCTGAGTAATATCAATCTATTTTAATTGCAAGATTTCAGCCTGAGCCTCTTCCATGTTTGTCTTGACATTAAGTTGATGCTTTGCTATATCAACTTTCCCTGGGACTTCAGAGATACTATCTTTTTCGAGACCCAATGACTCTTTGTCAAGTGAATGAAATGCTTCTTCACAAACTTTCTTCACTTCCTTAGCCAGTCTTTTACTATCAGTTATGTTAGCCTCCCAAGTCTTTAGTATTATATCGCCTATGGTTTTCTCCGAAGGAGACAATCTGGAGGCCATTGCTACTTCTTCTCTTTCTAATGACATGACTACCTACGGGAAAGTTGTCGGAGCAACAATAGTCTCTCTCTCTTTTAAACAAATGTTATTTAAGGATTGGTCGACCACCCGAAAATGGTTTTGGACAACTTCTACCTTCATAAAAAGGCTTGGATGTGTTGATCCCATCTTCTCACACACCTCCAATTCCTGCGCTTGGAAGACTTCCATATCTAAAGCCATATTCTCATTTGAGTTTATTTTGGTCTGTAGTTGTTTCACCAACTCTCCCTGCTGAAAGGCCCATTCTCTACTTGCGTGTGCATTCTTATGCATTTCATCGAGACTAAACTTGAGTTGTTGAATTTCCTGTCTATCGTAGGCTCTAATTTGCTTGAAAATATTATTCATCTTGCTCCTGACATTATGTTCCACAATATTTACTTGATTTTGCAATTGGCTCACCAACAGATCCTTTTGCTTCAATTGTTCCTTTAGGTTGGCAGCTGAATACTAGTTTGTTGTTGCAAAAGCTCCCAGCGAGCCTGTCACATCTGTAGTGATGTCTGCCTCTTCTAAGGCATGTCCATCTAGTAGTACCCTGTGTCTCTTGACAGTCGCACCCTCTTTTTGGTGCGCTTCTATTTTTACCACAACTCTCCTCTTCTTGCTGAAGAAGAATTTAGAAGGAGGCATCTCTTCAGTTGAAATAGGCGTAATAGATTGGATAGGTCTTCCTATCTCGGTGGATGGTTGTTTCCCGACTATGTCAGTAGCTAATTTTCCTGGTGTGGACAATGGCCCTTCTTATCCCTTTTTTTTATCAATGCCTCATTCTAAGATTTAGCTTGATCACCTAGTGGATTTGTCGATGTGGTGTCCCCTTTCTGAGTCAAAACCTTAGTCTTCTCCAAGTTTTATTGAGCATCCTGTCTACTAGAGATCCTTGTTTCTAAACTCTGGACCTCAATTTTCTGTGCAGCTGGAGGTGTTGGGGTTTCTCCCTGCAAGACTTTAGGAAGGGTATTCCTTCAGTGCCTTTGGAAATTGTAGAATTCATCCATTTCATCTAGAGACAGAGTTTGAACTCGGCTCAAAACTTCCCGATAGGATCTTTCTCCTCGAAATATCTCATCCTGGGGAGAATTCTCATGGTCGTATCTTTTCAAATTGTAAAGGTCCATATGGTTCCCCACGATCTTATGAGGATCGTTCTTCTTAAATTCAATATTGACCAGCTTGATTTCCTCTAGGGCCGCGACCTCTAAATTCGAGTGGTCGAAATCTAACAGTGTGAACATACCAATTTGTAAAGGAAAGGTGGGCCATACCTTTTTCTGCAAATCCCTTAGCTCTTTACTGATTCTACCCTACAAAGTTTGATATGCTACTTTGCGGCACACCAATCAGCCTGGTAGAAACTTGGGCAAGGCATGCGAAGGAACCGAGAAACCAAAAACCATGATATAGGAAAAATGCTCTTCAATGTACCAATCCACTATCTTCCCTGGGTTGGCCACTATTTTGTCAGAAATTTTGGTAGGTGGGCACCCATTTATGGAGATATGCATTGGCACCACCACATAATTGCAGATTTCATAAAAGAAATCTTTCTCTTTATCTTACCATAACTTCGAATTATAAATATGTATTGCTTCGGCATTGTTCGAAGTCCATCTCCAGCCCATCAAAGGAAAAGGTGTCATAAAAAAATGGCATCCATAAGGTATGTCGACATGTAAAATGGGGCAGGTCATCCTTTAGCTTTCAACATCTAATATTCAGTGATTTCTTTGGCCAAAATGTTTGATAATATCTAGGCGCAATTGAATGAAAAACCCTATGCAACTTTGTGCATGATTGACACCCATGATAACAGGAAGTGGGCAGAGTTTTCCCTCCCAAAAATTCTACAGAGCATCATGGCCACATACATCATATGAGATTCTAATGACAGAGTGGCATATATGTCATGGGTGTCTGCTCTGAATTTATCAAGGCGATCCCACCAATCCTTGATCAAGTCAAGGTAATTATTTACACCTTATGGACACTCTTCTTCCTCGAACTTTTTTAAGAAATCATCATTATAACTGTGTTTGAATTATGGGGACAATTTGTACATCACATGCACATGTTCTGGGTGGAAAGATCCAACAACAACTTTCTGCGAATTGTAGACGGTCTTAGTTGTGACATCAACGTTCTCTAGGGCGCAACCCATCATGTCATTATATGGCATGAGCCTCAGCCGCGTGGCTATCTTATGCAGCTTTGATTGGGCTACATATTTGAGCTTTGTCTCTTGTGTTTTGGTATCTTCATAATCTGACTCTTCTAGACAGTTATTCATCTCGTATTGTAGGATATCACAGACCTGTGTACAATTTTTTATGGTCTCCACAACTCTCGGTGATGTGTCTGAGAGGACATCTGTGTTTTGGCTCGAGCTCTCACCAGATGCTTTAATAATATTTTGCAGAGCCATTATAGTAGTAAACTCAGAATTATGTTACCTATTACAGAAAATGCACAACACTTATTATCTCTCTAAGCTTGCTCTGTGAAAAACGTGAATGGAATTCATAATGAAATATCTTCTCACCTTAAATGCATAAACTTGTGTATACCTTCACTGACAATGAATTTACTTCCCTTAATGAAAATATTTTGGGTGATGGTCCGAGATATTATTTGAAATCATTTTCCCTAGATCGACTACTATTTACATTAATGTTTGGAGGTTCGTGGTCAGGAAAAACATAGATGAAAATTTGAATTTACCCGAACTATGATTCGACGAAATATTAACATGAGATAATAATGTTTAACCTGTTAATTAATCATGCTTAACCTTAACTCTTTTTGGGCCTTCAGACCTCGGGGTATTCGATAACAACTTGATATATGATTCCCGATGCTCAAAGCCACAAAGTGATTAATTACTCATTAATTGTCTTTAATATTTAATTAACTCAGTTTAATGCTTAAGACGTTTCGAGAGTTCAGGTTTCGTGAATTTAGAATGTGATGCATGGTGGATACCTGAACTCTGAGTGTGTGAAACTATTAATTAACCTTAATTAAGATTAGTTTAATTAACCAAGGTTTAATATTTTGAGACTTCACACTTCGTAAATTCACAAGTTAGAACTTTGTCGCTTCCCCGACGGGTCGCTTTCCGCAGTGGCATGTTAAGGCTTGGGGAGGTATATGTGTACATGGTGACTAGGATTGAATGCTTTTCATGTATCGGGACTTTGAAGGTGAGGCATGTTAAAACGTCTGAAGTATGAAACTCTGAAACTCAAAACTCTGAAGTGTTCTTTAGTGATTTGACTTTTTAACAAGTAAGCGGCTCCACAACCTTTAAGAAATTAAGATCATTTGATTAGATGGAAGACTTCATCAATGGTGAGAATCAAGCGTGTGTTGTTTTTAATTAAAGGGAAATGAAATCTATTTAAATTCTAAAGTTTAGAAATATATATGTGTTCCAACACTAGGCATGTACATATCCATACAGGATGACAACTGACATTAGTAGGCCATACAAGTGGTCTACAATAAATTTGTGTGTAGAGGATATTTCCAAATATTGCTAAGGTTTGCTTTTATGATTTGTATGGTTATTAGAGAACAAGGTTTCTCTAAGTTTTGATGACTTTGGAGGACAAGGTTTTCCTCAGATTTTGGTGATATTGTGTTGGTTGGGAGGGCTATTTTTTTCCTTAGGATTTCTAATGATAACAGGATTACAGAACTGAAATTGTGTCTCATGTGTATTGATGATTCATCTCTGATCTTTGTATTTCCATTGCATATTCTTTCAGTCAATAATTCTAGTGTAAATTTGTTCAGTGATAACAGTTGGGGTTTTACTGTTAGATCACTAGGAAGAAATTTTCATATTAGAAATTAGTCACATAGAGTTGTATGTGAAAATTAACAATCACTACTCCAGAGGATTTTCAAAAAGATCAACTAGTTTTGTTATTGAACAAAGAAAAAGAAAAAACATCTTTCCACACAAATTTGAATATTTGTGGATTGGACCATATCAAATTGAGAAAGTCATTGGTTACAATTCATACTTATTGAAGTATATGAAGGGATAATTCCAACCATTTCCTGTGAATGGGAAATATCTTAAACATTTCCTGTGTTAAATCCCCCAACCAAAATTCATAAATATTTTTTTTGTACTCCTTTGTATATTCTTTCAGTTACTTCTTTTTCTGTTTTCCTTTTTATTTTCCCTTTCAAATCCATTCATCCAATGGAAGAAGATTCTATATACTCAGCAACCCACAGGGGGTCACTGTCCCCTAGTTGGAGTCGAATGTTGATCTACATTCATTGATCAACGTTAGTACATACATGTCCATCCTTAGTATTTTCCCCTTTATTTATTTGTTCCCCATATTTTCTTTACATAGTCATTTTCCCCTTTCAAATGCGGGTTGTGGATCAAGCTACTATAAAATTCCTAGGCCAGTAGACATGCAAGCATGTGCATCTTTACTTAGTTTATTTTTATTATCTTGCAATCCCAACACTTGGTCACTTTTTTCATTGTGGGGTCTCATCGCGGTAGTCCAATCCATATGTGTACCAAAAATCCCCATGTCATGTCTCGTAATCGTGATCACTTAGAATTTCCCTTCTATCTTCGCATCCTCCAAATTGAACCCTTTATCTGTTTCATACTTATTCATTTATTTGAGTGCGGATGCGGGACACCCGTCATTTCTACTCACCTTTTCTCTCGCTCGTGTCCCACAACCCATAGTCTTGCATTCTACAAAACTACCCTTTCACTTCTGTGACCCACATAACGTTCTCTTCTCATAACTCATCTATTTTCTCATTTTGGATGCGGGAGTCATCCCCTTTCACCTTTTTCATTTTCCATGTCTTGTGTCTTGCATCCCGTAATCTTTGATCCACCATATTGCACTTTCCATTCTCCCTTTTTCACTTCCATACTTAATTATTTTTCATCCTCCATGACATCACATTATCATTTCTTGATCACATTTTTTTCCCCTCACCACGTCATCTGCCACTTGTGTGAACATAATATTTTTATTAAAGTGGTGAAGATCTTGTGAACTTTGTAATAAATTCTAGATCTTTCCGTGCAAGACGAAAATTTTGAAATAAGAGCTATGGTGGTTAATAATCAAGGAAATACGTGGTAAATTAAATAAAGGATTAATATTCCATGATGTAAAAGGTTATATAGACAATAGCGCCACATGTTGGTAAGAATAGAAAGTAGTGTAAATTATGTCAAGTAGGAGAAAAGATTTGTATTGTGGAGATACACTAAATACTCTCATATGTGAAGACAACGAATTCTAGTGATCGCATGATTATAAGTCGTACAATTCCCTCCCTCCTGCTGAGAAGGAAAAAAACCAGGTTTGGAGCTCGGGCATAGCTCTGGCTAGTTGTGTACCTGAGGTGACGGGCTTCAAAGAGCTAGTTCTCTAGAGTGCAGACGAATTTGATACATAAATAAGAATAATTCAAGTTCAAGGGAAGCATCCCATCTCCTTGGATCCTTCAGTTTTCACAAGAATTCTATGACTCCCAGAACTCACCATGTAGCTCAAAGGTGAAGAAGCGAGTGAATTTCTCAAGGAACATAGAGGAGGATAATATCTCCTCGAAAAATATTTGCCCGACCCAAGAGCTAATACCAATGTCACTAATATTGAGGTAATTTCCTTAAAGTACCCCTATAAGGAATTTTCCTTCTTGTTTTCCCGTATAATTAGATTGGATTCTATGCCCTCTATGCTGAAAAATATTATTTATATTCACTATTTTGCTATGCATGAAGATGCCCTAATTGACTGGGGTCGCCTCATTTCCAATGAAAATTCATTTCAACGGGGTGGTCTGAAAAGAACTCAAAAATTCTACATGACATTTTATTTGATATTTCCCATAGCCTATGTAGAATGTGGTGAGTACCTGCATAAGAGATATAGCTATCATAACAACAAACACAACTTGTAAAGGTAGGAAGATGAGAGAAAAATTGGAGAGAAAAGAATGAGAATTGTATTAACCGTATTTCACACTTGAAGAGTGAATAATTTACAATAGATATAGGATACATTAGTAACTGATGCACCATAGTAGTGATCTAGAGATATCTAGACACTCACTGGTATACACTGGAGTGAACTATCACCTAGTCCTAGTTAATTGATCCATGTAATCATCGGCTAACTGAGTCACATGTATGGAAGTGAGAGAAATGCATGCAACTGATGGTGATAAAATTGAGGTTGCCATGCATGAGTGAATTCCACTAGTATAACTAAGTGTAACTGACTCTGAGCTGAAGAGGAGTGCCCTATATTGCAGGGGAATATTCTCTAGAGAGAATATCCTCATCTAAGAAAGCGTTCTCAACATTGGACTATCAAACTTAGGAAAATAATTCTAGGTGAGTGTGTAATATCTCCAACACCCCCTCTAAACACTACTAGGGTGTACATGATGAATGGGTCCTAGCAACAGAGGCCATGTTAGGTACCCATTGTACAATGCATATAAGAGTGAGACATTGAAAAAATGAGGAAAGAGGGAAAACCTCCCCCTCAAGGTACAATTCATAAGAAAAAACAAAAAAATGAGAAGGAACAAAAAGCAGTTTCTAAGCAACTACGTCCTTCACTCCAAGAAGACCTCACAATTGTGCAAGCTTTTTCTTGTTGAAGATATTGTTGAATATGTAGATGTCTGCAAGGATATGATGAAGTATATGCACCAATGAGATGCCCACACATATCCACTTTCTCTTTTTGGAATGAATAATATCCAAATGAAGTTTGGATGAAACTTTGAAAATCGTGAGGTTTCCGAAAAAATGCTAAAATTTTGTTGATTTTAAAATGCTCATAACTTCACTTTGTAGACTTCGTTTCAGACAATTTGTTTTTTGAAATTGGGTATTTTTCCAAGAGGAATTCAAATATCCATTTTTTTTTTTTTTTTTTTTCTGAAAATTCTGCTCAGAAAATGTCATAATTGAATCTAATGTGTGCAGACCCATTTTTGGATCCTGAGATACATGCATGGCACATGCATGTGGCTCCTGAGATGCATTCATGATGCATGTAAAAGTGTATCTGCATGTGACTCCTGAGATGCATGCATGATATATTCCACATGAAATTCTTAAAACAAATATGAAATGGAGTAGACATCATCTACAATTAATGGAACAAAAATTTATGCAGATACTTGTGTAGAAGACTCTTCAGACTAAGAGGCTTGATCTTTTGATGGCTTCTCTTGTAGCTCTATATTTTCAATATCTTGCATGCAATATTCACAATATTATTTATTCCCAAATAGAACCTCTAATATGTTCCATAGTTCATTTGGAGTTGAGTCTCGTGATTCATCATATACTTGGTGGATAATTTCAGGAGAAATAGACTAGAAGATAGATCCTATGGCCATATCTTGTCTATTGAGAAAGTCATTTTTCTCATCGACGAAATCAGGCTCTACTTCCATTTCCATGGTCATTTGGTATAATCCTCTACTACTTATAAAAAGTATAATCTTTGGCTTCCACTCCAAATAGTTATATGGCATTAGAACTATAGACGAAAAAAAAATTATTCTTCCTGCATTCTTCAATCTTCAGTACCCGCAAATAAAGTGTTGGTGCTCTTCTTCCTATCAGCCTATGGGATCTTATACCATGTAGAATGTGATGAGTACCTACACAAGAGATATATCTAGAATAACAACGAACACGGCTTGCAAATTTAAGGATACGAGAGAAACATTTGAGAGAAAAGAATGAGAATTGTATTAACCATATTCCACACTCAAAGAGTGAATAATTTACAATAGATATAGGCTACATGAGTAACTAATGCACCATAGTAGTGATCTAGAGAGATATAGACACTCATTGATAGACACTAGAGTGAAATTTCACATAGTCCTAGTTAACTAATCCAGGCAATCATCAGTTAATTGAGTCACACGTGTTGAAGTTAGAGAAATGCATGCAACTGCTAGTGATAAAATCGAGGTTGTCATGTATGAGTGAATTCCACTAGTATAACTAAGTGTAACTGACTCTAATCTGAAGAGGAGTTCCCTATATTGCAGGGGATATTCTCTAGAGAGAATATTCTCATTTAAGGAAGTGTTCTCAACATTGGACTATCAAACTTAGGAAAATAATTCTAGGTGAGTGTGTAATATCTCCAACATCCTATTGCCACATCTTTGAAGACTCTTCGATGGAAAGGAGTGTTGAATTAAAGGTGGATCCAGTCTCTGTCTGGTATCCAGGCTTATGGAGAAATAAGGCTCAATATCATTTCTACCTGGACCACAATAGTTTTATTTCCGAATTTAAAAAATTAGTCTTTGGTCCTAAAACATCAATATTGTCACATGTGGTTTCCTTCTTTCTCTTAGAGAAAGGAATTTTTGAGACCACAAAAGATTTCAATGTTATAATATTATTCATTTTCCAAGAGAAACCCTTTTAACTCCCTTTATATGTATCAGACAGACACTTTGTTATATAAGTATGTTGACATTACAAGTATTGGTCACACTTATTTAATGAAAAAAGAAAGAAGCGGCTCATCCCATTTCCCTGGAGAGTTGGAGAAGTTGTTGTAAAGAATATCTCTCATTTGGATGAATTTGTAAGACAATTTGACCAACATGGCCTGAAATAAGTTGAATGCATCAAGGGTTTCGACCTTAATGATCTATTTACCGTGCACATGTCTCTGGTGGGATATTTTTCTTATTTCACTAAGTCTGAACATCTTAAGGAAGAAGGATGGGACAATCAAAACCACCATGATACATCAGTTTATGAAGACATGAATGATATTGAAGAGTAGCTAGCACTAATGAGTGTTATCAAAAAAAGGGGAGAGAAGTAACAAACAAAAACCCCAATTCTGCAAGTGTTTCACAGAGAAGTACATCGACTAAAAACAAATGAGTAGTGGTCTAGAAATAAGGAAAACACCTGCCAAAAATTCAGATGATGGTGGTGAAAAGGATCCTAGAAAGAAAAATATTGAAAAATCCCACGGTGTGCATACTTTTTATAAAATAAAGAGAGAGACTCAGAAAATGGGACTGGAAATACATGAAAGTGAAGAAATTCCTCAAGCAATGGATGTAGATGAAATTATCGAAGAATTGTGCTAGTTAGGACAATGATTGCTGCAAACCCAATAAATTGTTGGAGCTCTTGTCAACCAGGAACCAGAAATATTTGAAGAAGAATATGTAACACTTCATCACATGGCCTACAATTGAAATTCCAAAAAATTGTAAATAGATAAGGTTAACATGAAAAAAAAGAAAGTGTTTGAAAAATGGAAATCCGAAATTGATTTCCATGGAGTTGCGCCTTCAAAAATTATACAATTGCATGAGGAAACCGGGGAAGCATTAAAGGAATCCATCTATAATATTGAAAAAGATAATAATTTTAAAATAAAAAATAAAGGAGTTAGAGACAACTCTAATTATGAAACCATTTTTTGTTGAGCCATTAACTACAATTCAACCAATGCTTACCCGAGAGGATGTCTAGGAGCTAGCACAAAGCTCTACCAATTTTTCAACGAGGATTATGCATTTCAAAGAATATCTCCAAAAAAATATAAAGAATGAGGAAGGATTTTACAAGGAGGTTGTGGGAACATTTGAAACAAAAGTTTCAAGTTTAAGTGACACCCACATAAGAGAACAAAACCCTCCCTCTAGTATCTGAATGAAACAAATCAATGCATGTTGGTTGAAAAGAATTAAAATTTTAAGATAAATGTTGAATGAGTTGGGTGCTGTGAAAATTAAAAGTGGTAAAAATTTTCTAAAACTCGTGGATATTACGAAAGAGCTCAACAGACCAAATTTATTAATGGACACAATACTTATGTCTAAAGAGAAATTATTGGATCAACTTGAAGCATTGAAAGTTTCATGGGAAAATGAGTTCATTGACTCAATACAATTATGTGAAGATGAATTTGAAAGGCGATTGGTCTGATACATTAACAAGAATGATTATATCGAGGACATGTTGCACCAACTAATTATTGACTTAAGAGAATGGAGAATGAAGTATTTGAGATAAAAACCAAGCATGAGATAATGGTCACTCCGATGAGGTAGTACTTTGAAGAATGGTTAATATCATTGAGACAGATCAACATGAAGTAGTTACAATGGTTATGCCACCTCCATCATAGCAACAGTCACCTACAAAATGCATCTCAATAAAAAAGTAAAAGGTCGTAAGGTTTCCATCATAGTAATTCAAGTAGCAACCTTATTATTTCCCTTACCATCTTTCTTCTACAATCATTTGTCATTTCACCTTTTATGTTCCCAGTAACCTGTGAAACCTAAGGTTGACCCTTGATTGTTTCTCTTTTTTCTTCTATGTCTTTCTTTCATTTTATGGTCCGCGGGAACCCCATCCGAGTCCTCTTTGAAGGAAAAACACAATCTTTTATTTTTAATCCAAGACAATACTCTTTATTTATTTAAAGCCATCTATTATTTTTGAGGTTCCCAAAGAACTAATTTGGGATATAACATTAATGATCTATTAATACTTTTAATTTAAGCATGAGATTTCATATGTGTTTCATGCGTGTCTATCAGAATCTTTATTGTGTTTAATGAAATGATCATTTATATTTCTCTATCATATGTGGTTCATACTTTCTTTTCCCTTTTACTGAATATTGTTTTGTACTTTGATGAATGTTGTGATGGAAATGTCTTCCTATTTTACTGCATACTCTTTTGTTTTATAATCTTGTAACATATTGTAAATATTTTCTTTATAAAAGATACATGGTACTTTCTCAAGTATTCTTTGCATGTGAATATTTATTTCAAGAATAATCATGGTCCTTTCTCAAGCATTTTATTTGTCATTGTATGTTATTTGAAATAGAAGAGTACCACCTCTTTAAAACACAGGGGGAATTATCCTCTTGAGGTTGACTTAATAATCAGAAAACAATCTTTTAGATCAATAATCCTTTACTCCACCACATGGTCTTCCTTGTCCTCCTTCTTCTCCTCCACATGTGTCTGCACCATCCATTGATCCTCCTGCTCCCCTCCACATGTGGTTGCACCATCCAAATTCAATCGTTGTCCTCATCCTCCCCCTCCACATGTGTTTGCAGCATTCATCGATCCTCCTACATATTCCCCTCCACATGTGTCTTTTCTATCCATATATGATCCTCCTCATCCTCCCCCTCCACATGTGTTATCTCCATCCACGTTCGATCGTCCTCCTCCCCCCACCCATCCACATGTGTGTGCACCGTCCACCTATCCTCTTGCTTCTCCTCCACATGCATCACCATCCACTGATCCTCCTCCTCCTCCTCCACTTGTGTCCCCATCCACCAATCTTTTTCCTTATCCACCACATGTGTCATCATTCACCGATATTCCTCCTCCACTTGAGTCACAAGATTTTGATGCTTTGGATTCTATGTTGACATCGGGTACTGCTTCATAGGTTGATCTTGATAGAGAGACATTTGATAGTGTACTTTTGTCGGCATTTCTTTCTGACATAGGTATTGATATACCATCTACCTATGGTAGCAGAGACACTTATGCATCTAGATATGGTGGTGTACCTATCTAGTAGTGGTATCGATTGACATGTATATTGATTGTTTTATAATTGACTTGAAATGTATATATGACATGTTTATTGCATATTTTGTTGAGATGCATGTTTGACATGTATATTGATATGTATACCACTCATGTACATTATGTTTTTCATATATTGTTGTGCTTGTTGTTGTTTGATTTATAAAATGTATTATCAATATGCTAATGATTATCATTATTAAATATTTCTCTATTTTTAAATTAAGTTTGAGATGTATCACTCATTTAAATTTACAGTTGTCATATAATGTTTAACTTTAGTTGTATGAAATCGTTTAATTTGGATTGTGATTGCAAAAGGTTATAACCATTAATGCCAGATAATGTTTAACTCTTATTCAAGGTGAATTGTTTGTTGTCCAACCAGATACAATATGTTGATTAAACGTATTTAAAAACAAAAATTATTAAATATGACGAGTGAAATGATTGTGATTTGAATGATTCTATCGTTTTCATATATTGTAATAATAACATTATAATATAATTGATGATGATGATGATGATGATGATGATGATGATGATGATGATGATGATGATGATTAACGTCCACCAAGACCGAATCGGTCTATCAGACCTTAAAAGGGTAAGGGATTAATTTTGTTTCTAGAGAATATATATTTATTAAAAAAATAAATCAAATATTATATATAATGATGATGTAGTAGTAATGTTATTTTTTCAATTTTTATTATTCCAAGATTACAAGACAAAGTTATAGTATAATTGTTTACTAAAATCACAATTATTACATTTTATTATATTTTGATTTTTCCAAAGATTTTATTCATTTATATTGTCCATCTTTTATAATATATTAAATTTATTTAATTAAATTTAAAATATTAAATATAAAGAACAATAATAAATTTTGATCTATACACTTTCCATGAAATGGTTTCACGATTTTTTACTCTATTAATAACTTTATGAATCTTCTATTAAAAAGGTATGTAAGGATTAGTCAAGAATCTTCTATTAAAAAAGTATGCTAAGTAATGTATTTCATTGATTTTGTATTAAAATGTATGCAAATATTGGATTCTGTCAATGCATAAAAAAATCAATTTGAATGATTACTCATATGAAATGTTATGTTTTCATCTATTTTAATCAATTAAATTTAAATTATTAAAAATGAAAACAAATTCATTAATAATAATGGATTTCAATCTTTGGCTTCCAAGGTAACAATTTATATCCAAGATTTCTCTTTACCTATGTCCCCCTATCTCTCTTTAACTTAGCATGCTAATCTCCTAATCATTCTTTAAAATAAAATATGCTTTAAAATAAATATTTACTACTATATTGTATGAACAAATCATCAACTTTGTGATATATCAATTAATACTTAGTAATTTAAAGATTAACATAAATATATGTTAAGACAATACAACATAAATTTGCTATAACAAATAGTAAATATGAAAATAAAAATATATCAAAACCACATCTTATGCTTGTACTATTTAATGTATTTTCAATATATGGTGTTTGTAAATGGTTGTTAACTTTTGATATCCAACATTATAAAATGAAGAAGAAGAAGAAGAAGAAATTAATAATTGGCCATCATAGATACCCATAATAAAATGACACGTCCACAATATAAATTTAGAAACAAAGCATTTACATATCAATATTCATTGTCATCACCCTGATTATCTTCCTCTCTTGGAATTATAAAATTGTTGTTCTCAAAAAGGTGTTTAGATCTTGGATGATGTCTCAGTACGAACCACCAATCCCCATTAAACACATCTAGGTAAAAAAACACTTGGTTGCAATGTTTTGGTAAAACATAAGGCTCCTTAGTTTCAACCCACATTTTTTTTAGAGTTAACACATATTAGCCCACTATCACAATCTTCCTTTACATTTCCCCGGTCGGAAGTATCCCACCATTTGCAACTAAAAATAACATGTTGAAAAGATGAGAAGTCCAGTTGCATGATCTCTTTTATATTTCCAATGTAACCTAACTTCCCCTCTATTAGGTTTTGATCATGGTGGCTAGCACAACTAGATTGGTCCAACTCAACCTCCACTCCACAATCTTGTGTGATGTGTCCATCATCAACATACTCGGTGCAAAAATGGTGTCCATATGCCCACATAGATGGGAACAAATGAACCTGTAAAAACTCTAACAAAGGAAGGTGTCATATGTCTAATAACCCAAGCATTGATAAAAACATAATACATGCTACACTTCAAATGTGCAATACTATAAATTGAACGTGGTACTTAGAGAGGTTATTACAATTTTTTGCACCTGTTCCCTATGTTTAGTGCATTCAAATATTCTCCACCTGGGTTACAATCAGACACTAGATATTTCTCTTGTATTTGGTCAACCACCCAACTGCTCGGACATGTTTTGGGCATATTTTCTTTTAAATGACCAGGACAAGGCATGCTTCTACCATTCAACCATATGAATGTTTTCTTATCACTATCCCATTTTCTTCTTTTCTCTTCATACAATGTGGCCCATGGTTGTGTTGCCTTCGTGTTGTAAAGAACAAATTTATTGGTGGCATCAATTTCTAAATTCGTTGACGTATACAAGAATTAAACACAAAGAGTATGAGATCAAATATATATTATCAACTTCAGTGTAAACAATTTATTTGTACAAAATTAACAAAATATAATTGACTTACTCTTTATCAAGTGCCTTTTTCCGTTCGTTTGGAGTAGCTCCCCTTCCATTTGTTCCTCATTCCATTGGTTGTCCCAAACCATTGCCCCTGGTGTGTCATCAATTTTCTTAATGTACTCATTGTCATAATAGAACGATTCATATATTGTGTACCCCTCTGCCATAGGGCCCTCTGTATTTTCCCTTTTTCAAACAAACCCCTTCAATTTTTTCTTGTACCTCTCCAAGAAGAACATCCAACGACATGAGAGCACCCGAACTAATTCAACCTCATCAGGTAGGTGAATTAGAAAATTGACTTGCAAGTCCATAAAACTCACGGGAACTTCCTTCTCAAACATACAAAAAATCTCAACTATCTCTCGACACCATTCTGGAATGCTAACCATATGAATCTCCTTTTATGTGATCCAACATATAAATACAAATAATTTTGGTATGGAACTTCACAGGTCCTGAGGGAAGTCATGGTTCACACAACCACACATGAGAAAAGGTAAATTACACTACAAAATAGACACATGCATCATTAATTTCCATAAAAATATGAGTTCATAGCATATTTTTACCGACAATATAGAAGAATAATCATGTATTTGAAATACATACCCTTAGAAGATTCATATGGTCATGTGATTTCAACCTTGATAATTTCCCTTCTATAGTGAAGCAACTTCGTAGAGTTGACCCATATAAATAAGGTGCCTTCACACCCAATATAACATCCTTCTCCATAGAAAGATCATTTTTCTTCCAAATCCATGGGACGTCACCTTCTTTAAAAGACCAAGAGGGACCAACCTCTCCTCTAGTTTATTTTCTTGGCCAATATCTCTTTTTAGTATTTGAAGCAATAAGATATATCCTAATAGTCAATATGTCACTTTTATTCGATGGCATGTGCCTCCATAAAGAAGTTGAAATATTTTTTAATATATGCATGGGATCTAATAAGTGTCCAATCTTAAGATGCTCCTAATATGGAAGCTCATAAAATACAGATTTCCTTTTCACCCCAATGGGAATTTTCTAAACATAGGTGTTAAAACATCCAGGATCATCAAACATAAGTTCCCCATTTGATTCAAACAAGTATGTCATTTCCTTCTCCTTCTTTGTGTCATATGCCCTAATCCAATCTATCAGTGTCATTATTTTAGGTATCTGGGTTCTCTCGAGTTTACCATTAAAACAAGATGCAACTCTTCTATAAGGTGGGATTTTGGGAGGAATACCCTCAAACAATCGAACATCATATTTAGTAGGTGGTTGAACCACCTAGCCTTTATAGAAGGCCCACAACATTTACATCCATGATACCATTTTGTTACAAGACCTACAATGTTATTGTATACATAGCAAGTTAGTGTCAAAAATATAGTTGCACCAAATTAAGTATGCTAAATAACATTACATATATATAAACAAATCAATCAACATGCTTACTAGAGCACTCCTAGTAATGGATAATCATGCATGGTGTACGCACATATGTCATACAACATAAAATACCTCTCCATTGGGATGAGTCTTGATATATCATATACATGTATCCCTTCCCATAATTGCTTAAATTCATCGATCAGTGGTTGGAGGTAGACATTCATTATCTTCACTTGTCTTCTACCCAGGACTAAAAGAGCTAGCATAAGATATTCATTCTTCATGGATAACCATAGGGGGGGATTGTTATTGATCACTACCACTAGCCAAAAAGAATATTTGGTGTTTTGGAGGGAATACAGATTAACTCCATCCATGGCTATGCTCAATCGTAGGCTTTGTACTTCATACTTGAAGTTATCGGGCCATGTATCATCTATATGCTTCATGGATATTGAATCTGTTGGGATTCACATAACCCGCGACTCACTTCTATGTGAGGCATGCCACCCCTACAACATGGCTAATTGTTTGCAATGAAAGAGCCTTTGAATCCTTGGAATTATAGGCATGTTCTTCAATATCTTATGAGGAGGACCATGTGCCTTACCCTTTTTTTTAATTATATCTTTCATGCCCACATTATGGACATATATTTATCCGCATATTCATTTTTATATAGAGTACATTCATTCGGACATATGTGGTATGATATGTACTCAACACCCAACATTTTCATAATTTTCTTTGCCTCTACATAGCTATCAGGCAAGACATTAACACTCAATAGTACCTTATATTTGAGTAACATGCAACTAGTGGGAAATAGAAATGTACATTGTCATTAAGCATGAATAAAATCAACCATTTTCTTCCTTCATTATGTGACAATGATTCTTAAACAATTAGGGAACTTAATGGTTAGTTACCTCAAAAGTGTCGAGAAACACATGTCTGTCATACCATACATTGCTTTCAAGTTGTTGTTATAGAAATATTTTTCCTTACCCCATGCAACTTTCTCATAAGGCCTTTTCCATTTCCCCATGCAGACTTGAACTCCCCTTTTTCACTTCTCAAAGCTAAAAAATCATATTTTTCCACATATACGAGCCCTAATAGTTATACAGCATGCGTACACACAGGTTGCACCACTACAACCCGCGTACATCGGGTTTGGTGCTCAAAATTAAAAATTGTGTCTAGTTTCCATGTCACATCATGAGATCCATGATCCTTGACCTTCCATTTACTGGAAACATTCCAACTCGGCCCTTCAATTACATTTGAAGGCTATAAAATGGGTCATATCCAAGCCGTGGAAAGAGAGAGAATTCAACTTTTGAGAGCAAAGTTACTCTAGAGAAATTATTCACTTCATATTGATTATGCATCCCTTTGTCCTTTAAAGTCTCAACACATTGTGCAACACCCAAGATCTTCCCTCTTTGATGGAGAACCTCATTTTCTCTCTTATATGAGCTTGCCTTTGGTGGAGGCCCAGCTGGAAGGGACTTAGTTTCTCGATTCTGAGATGTGTCGACACATAATTTTGTCACTCATACACTTATGTTGATCATATTTTAATAGAAATACTCTTTTCTCATCCAATTGGTGTCTTACAAATATTTGAATTATTATTCCATGGGTGTATTTGTTATGAATGTTAATGGATTATGCTATTGTATGTGCTAAAATTATATATTATCACCATATGCTTGTGTATATTGGTTGTTGAGGACAAGTTGTAGGTATAAAGCATTGAGTTGAGTGCTCAATGGTGGTATTCATCAAACATCCAGATGAGGTAGGCTCTTTATTTTGTTAGCATTTATATTTATATAGCATACTTGGGATTAGAGTCGATTTCTGCAGTCATTTCGTATATTGCGGTTTACCCCATGCCATAGAGTGATTTTCCTCATAACAGAATTAGCGACCATACTGGGGAAGGATCTTCTATTTTGGAGTTTGGAGTGTTTTTCTCCTTTGATTACTCTCTGGTAGTGTAACATCCCGCTCTGGCACACTGAGAACACTTATTATTTGAGGACACTTGCTCGCAAGTGATCTAGAATTTTATGATGTTAGACCATTTATACTTGATTATGATGTGATTGACAGATAACATGATGTGTTACTATTTTGTAGACAGGTGCTATTGACTCAGTTTTATTGAGTGTGCAGGGTTTTTGACCTTGAGGATGCAGAGGCATCGGTAGAACCCCCTTGGACTCCGGACTGAGTCAGGGAGTGTGCTTTTGGGTTGATATGTTTACTATGATGTTTCATTTGATTTGATGATTCGATGTTGACATTTCTGACATGATTGTTGATGATGCAGGCTGGCGATAGCTTGCCGACCAGAATCACATATGGAGTAAAGGGGCCACACATGATTCCAGAGAGGTTGAGGGAGAGGGGTGGACAGCAACCCTGCCACCGCCTACTAGCACTCCCGCCGTGGCTCGAACTCTAGGTTAATGATTACCTAGTTCGAGAGGATCCACGATGTCGTGAGGGTGGACTGCGACAGTCGCTCACGATGATTCTAAGGGGCACGCAATAAGGCGACGGCCTTATTTCTTAGAACCCTTAGTATCCTACAAGTTCACCTGGCAGGGTGTTGACTCCAGGGGTTATAGATGTCTACCAATCAGTCCAGTTGGCGAGTGGCACCCTTGGAGCACGTGGTGCATCCTGAAGGGCACGTCGCACAAAAGAAACATGAGAAGCAAGTGGCACCCTTGGAGCACGTGGTGCATCCTGAAGGGCACGTCGCGTAAAGGAAATGAACAAGGCGAGTGGCACCATTGGAGCACGTGGTGCATCCTGAAGGGCACGCCGCATTGATGTGGATGAAGGAAACAAACCTAATAGCCCTAAGACCTTAACGCTTTAAGATATTCCTAAACAACTTCCCTAACCCAGTGACGCCCAGTTCAAAATCTAGTACAAGTCTAAAAACTGTTAGGGTAAAATTTAGTCTAACCCTAAGAGCAGACCCTGGAATAAAAATAACAAATTAAACAAAAACCCACCTAAGTA
>ML778231.1:523556-565153 GCA_009831015.1 Picea engelmannii | reverse complement strand
ATATATATATATATATATATATATATATATATATATATATATATATATATTAATGGTGAATTTAAATGATGGATAATGATAAATTATCATGATGAATGCATGCTTATAAATAGAAAAAATGAAAATATATATACATATATTATAAACAAATTGTAAAAATATATATACATGTAAAAATAAAAGGGAATTATTGATGAGCGCACTTACTCTTTGAGTTTAAAAAAAAATAAAAAATAAAAAATAAATAAGTAAATAAATAAAAAGGAAAAAGGGGGGAAAACCTAAAAAAAAAGAGGATTTAGGGTTTGAGACTGGATAAAAGAAGGGGAGAGGGGGAAAGAAGGGAACTTTTTCAGCTATTGGTATTGTTATGCTGCCAGACTAGAGACTGGACTGATTTCTTGTAGGAGTTGGAGATTCTCAGCTGATTTGAGTGGTAGCTCAGCCTTGGAGGCGAGCTGAGAAGCTAGGCTATTGTCTGGATTGTGTGTGGCCCCTTTGCGGCTCGGGGGGATGAGGGGGAAGGAGAGTACCCCTAGCGTTTGGCTGGGAGGTACCGGTGAGTTCTTGCGGTCGGCAAGCAGGAGCAGGAGCGGCTGGAGCACAGGAATCATTTGCTGCAAGCGATAAGGGCACATGTATGTCAATGGTATTTGGGCGTTTATAAACGATAGTTTTAATGGCCTTTGTGCAATTGGGTAGTTCAGTGGTTGTTGGTGTAAAGTTCTAGCTTCAATGGTTATTCCGCTTTTCTTTTTCATATATGTACAGTTAGGGCTGAATAACTTGTTGGGTTTATGAATATTTCATTTTTTTTTCCTTATTGGTAAAATTTTAGGGTGGATAAATCTGTACTGGGTTCAGGGTTAGTTCATTTTCCTTTATTTTAGGCTCCGCTCATGGTCTCTAGGAAAAATTCGTCGGCGTCTCTTATGACTGTCATTCACAACCATTTCTACAGTGGGTTCCTTCTACCTTGGGCGTATTATGGCTGCAATGGGTGTTTTTGTCAGTAGGTATTCTTCTTTTCACCTGGGCATGTTTTCCTTGCCATAGACCTGCTCTTTTTACCTTAGGCGATTTTATACGCACCTGGGCGTTTATGTGTATATTGGGTGTTTTTCGGCAGTAGGGTTTTCTCTTTATAAGCTGGGCGTTATAGTTATATCGGGCCGTGTTCATTATTGTGAAAACGATACCCTGGTCAACATCTTTGTTGCTTGATGCACTTAACTTTTTTTAGGACCCTCTTACTTACACCAGCAATTATTATGTCCCTGCGATTTTTATTTTTACACCAGCCATTTCCTTTACGCCTTGGATGTACCTCGACGTTGTGTTTTGTTTAATAGATAATGTGATGGCATTAATTTTCATTGCCTGGTGTTTACGTCCTTTGCAATCTGGGAGGGATGCCCACGTTTTTGTTTTCCACCCAGACACTATATGGGGCGCTGTAGTTCGCCGAAGAATACCAACGGAGGTTGTTTTGGACCATCCCTACAATGGTTTATTTCCAATCGATGGTTGTATCTCTTAAATTTTGTCCTTCCCTAATCCGTTTGCAATGCCCAATCGTTGGTTTCATAGACTAATTAATTTCATGGGAGAACATTAGGGTTAGGGTTGTGGAGCTTCAATAAATGGTGGAATCATATCTATTTCTGTTTGTCAGGCATTCTGGCGGTGTCCATTGCTCGTTACATTCTTAATTAGAAACCCTGGGAAGAGAACAAATGCTTGGTCTGTCCCAAAAATTGTGGTCTCAATCATGTCTCCATCGTTGGGTATCCGCGAGTTTTCTTTCTAGGGTGTGATTATGGTTATGCAACTAATTTAGATGTAATATTTAACAAAAATTTAATACGTTTATTTTTCATTAACCTTTTTTTAATTTATGATAATAAGTAGATGAAGTTTATTGTATAGGCTCCCATAATTTGAATTTAATAAAGACGAAGGTTATTTCATACTCCTTATCGACTGGGTAAACGCGTGGCTCCTTTGGTGATATTCCTTTATGCGGACGCGTGTCATAGCGATCTAATGTTTTTAGGCAGAACAAGAAGACCACAGTGTTGGTGGCCCACGCTGTTACCAAACAGGAGTTGACCGACAGGTTGATGATCTGCTTGAAACCCCCTTCTGGACTCTCGGATGTAACGTCTAATTGCAGAAATGGAATGTCCAACCTCACCATTGTCCCCTTATTTCTGACGGAAGTGCTGTAGCAGGAACTGGCAGTAAATCTTTTATTTTGCGACAGAATCATTCTGAACTGACAGTCGTATGGCAAGAATTTCATTTGGCAGTAAAAAATTTATTGGTCAGCTGATTCGGCGGATGAAATGTCGATCATTTGGCTGTAAGAAATTACGCCTGATTCTTGACCTTCATAATCACCTTTCCACCTGGCGGTAAGACAGTAGCAATGCCTTTTGATTATCTTATTTAAAGAGAAAAAAAAAAAAAAAACGCCTCGTAATTGCCTTACATTAATCCCTGTGCATGTTCCTAAACGCCTTGTATTTCACGTCATTCTTCACCTTAAGGGCAGCCTTCTAAATTAAATATGGTTCTAAGCCTATCCAGATTTATGGCTAGTTGGTTGGATATCAAATTAAAGTAGATGTAACCCTGTCGGTGGTAATAATAACTTAATTGGACGGAGGAGTAAATATGGGGTTGCACTTGTCTATTTGCGGTGCTGGATGGCTTGGCATAAGGCCCACTGTTGGTAATTCATTGGCAAATTTTTAAGTTAGACACTGTAGTTAGCGTATATTTACTGATTAATACCTAAGTATGTTTCCATAATAAATGTATTCCTTGATGCATTATAAGTTTAAGATATTGATGGTTCTCTTATTAAATGAGAACAAGTTTTTAAGGGGGAATAATTGTTATATAATTATGTTATTGTTTACTATTGGTAACAATGGTTGGATTTATTATTCTTTTTCTTAGAGCTAGACATTTGTTTATGGTACAAGGACTTCTAATTATTGCTAATATTTTTAAGTTACTATTAATGTCCTGCATGTTGTAAATGCCACATACTCTCAGTAGCGGTACTCAAATCTTATTGTTTATTAGAAGTTCTTCCCACTGGTGGGGTTATGCGGGTGACCTGAAATGGGTTTATTAACTTGGATTTCCTTGAAGGCGAGCCTTTAATAATGAAAAATCCCTCGAGTTGTTTCTTATGTAATACTGGATCGAAAACTACACGCATAGTAAGAATATTGATAAGTACGTTGATATAGGTTTAATTTTATGAAATCTTCTGGGGTGCATGGGGTTGTTAGGATGACGGTCTTTGGCTGGTAATAATTTAGATGCTATTTATTTTAAATAAGAATAATTGTGAGTTGTAGCATCTAGAGTGATTGTGATTTTAATCAATTTGGGAAACCTCGTTGGTGAGTTTTAATTCCTTAAAAGAAGGGATGTTCCTTTAATCATTTATGTAAAAGAGTAAACGTTATTAAAGATAAGTATCCATGTAAAGTTTGCTTATTGTATGCTTATGGGAATAATTAAGGCTAAGGATATTATTGTTTAGGGTAGTGAGTAATGTATTGTGAAGCTTAATGATTAATGCTTTTGGGGTAAATGTTAAATGTTATTTGCTTTATGGTGATGATTAAGGTAATGTAATGCCTATTGTAATGCTTGGTAAATTTATGGTTGATGTGGTTTCGTTGAAGGGTAGTGATAATGTAATGAAAATCTTAAGGTTAAGGTTATTGGATATGGGACTATCAATATGGAAGTTGTCATAGTTTTACAGTTTTGACAATGAAATTGATAAAGACGACATAAGGAGTAAGGTGATTGTCCTGCATTTTTAGTTGTCCTAATATAAAATGTAATGCGGTCATCAATTTATGATTATGATGTTGAAGGTTTATTCTCCTCGACAATGGTTAAAATGTGATATCTTGAAAACGCACAAAGGTCATGATAATTTGGTAGATGAGGAGGTGCGATTAAATGAATTACCTTACCTTAAGGTTGGCCTTAGTAACTCGTCTTTTAATAGAAGTGAATGGAGTGAATGGTATGTGTTAATGTCATTGATTCTCTCTAGTGGTTTGTCGTTGTCGGAGTCCTTCTGACTTGCGTCGTCTATAGAGGTCTTGGTCGTCTGTTGATTTTGTTGTACTTGATTGGCTTGCATTTCTTGGTCTTCTGGTGTCGGGCAGGATGTAGACACCTCCTTGTAGCTTAGTATTTTTGTCTGTGTGTATTTCCTGTGTAAAGAATCCAGTGTCGTATCAAGAGTCTCGGGCCCTTTAAAGGTAGGGTTTCCACTCTTCCGACACCCCTAACAGAGATTACTAGTTTCTGCCTGAGCAGTCGGCCAGGAGCCTATCTGAACTTCTCTCTCTCCGGAGCAGAGAATTAAGATTAAACGCCCTGCTTTCCTGTGCAAAAATAGTAAGATCTACTACCATGGATTCTTCCCTCTGTGTTCGTATGGTGCCTACCCTAGTACGTCGTTAAATGTTTGCATTGTGCGCCTTACATCTTGGGTTGTTCATTGCTTGCAACTACTTGTCATGCATCTTGTCTTCTTGTTGTGATCATCGTGGTTGTGTCCTGTTAGTCATCGGGTGGTGACGTAGAGTCAAGTGTGCCTGTGACCTTTTCACACGCGCACACACGTGACGTCTAAATCAAAAAAAAAAAAAAAAATTTGCACATGTTATCCGAGTTGCTGTCGTAACGAAGGAGGTCGTTACAGGTAGCCTGAGTTTTCTTGTTGCCTGATTGCTTGATAGCCTATTTTTACTTTTTATCTAAGTTTATTGGCCTTATCCTTACCCTGGCAATGTTTTAATACATTTACGTGGGCTTTACTTTGACAGATGCGTACATACATGAGTTGTCATTCTATAGGGCACGTACATACATGATTTTCCCTTAAACAGTCGCGTACATCAACTTTTTTATCTTACTTTTTGATTTTGGTGTTTGTTGGGTGAGTTTTGATGGTTGATGAGTCTTCTTAGGTCTCTATCCTAACTGTTGAGTGCTTGTAGAGTGACAGAAAACTTTTTTATGGTTGAATTTTCGAGCGATTTTTCTTTATTATCATCTTTTCCATTGGTTGTCCTTGCATCCTGGTTTGAGTGATTGCTTCTTGGTATCCATAATGGCTTGTCTATTTTTCTTGCAGTAGGGTCTATATATCAAGTTGTTATTCAGTCCTTGTATTTTCATTCCATTATATTGAAAATAAAAATAAAAAAATCATTTTGCATTTTGGCATTTTTTCTTTTGGTTGTTTAGTATTGATCTTGATACATATATGGAAAGATTGCATCTTATTTGAAATTGTGGAGTTGAATTGAAAGTTGCATTTTGAAAAGCTTATCATTTTTTGAGAATTAAATATTAGGACTTAGCTTTATGTTCATATTCATTTCCTTAATTTTTTGAGTCTTAACATCATCAGTTTCACGACCACATCTTTTGAGTAAAAAAAGCCATTAAAAGTAACACTGATAAATTTAAAATTGGTTAGAAACAATTTTATTTTTCAGAAGTACATAAACAAGCTTAAGATATAGAGCCTTGGAATAGGATTTTGTGAGTAAACTTCTCCAAGGATATTAAACTCAACATATGTGTGTGAATAAGGGAGTGGTGAAATCCATTGTGCAATTAGTGACATTAGGACGTTATGCTCACACTGGAGTTAAGCACGAGGTCACGCAAAGTTGGTTGCAGAGATAGCCCTCTAATACCTTCTTAGTGTCACAGATATTTTTGGGGATCTATTCGTATATGGGGGTCTTTCTAGTACCTTTACCTCTTTGAGAGGCGGTGCTTTCAAGATTTCAGGCTTTGTTGCCCTTCCCATACAGTGGACCTAACTTAGGACTGTTAGCTTGCGCATTGGTTATATCATGGTGGCTTTAGTTGCTTGACATAGGTAACCAAATAGGTTACTTGTGGGGGTTATTCTGTAGGTACCCTAAGTCAGATAAGGGTCGGACAACACACAACCTTTATAGAGGATTACCTCTCTAGGGGGATCTAACCGACTGCGTTGTTAATCCCATGAGGGACCTTATAAATGGTTTTGATACCTCCAATCTTTTGAAGGGAGTCTCATGCCCCTCTTGGGCGAGACATACCTACTCTAGTGAGGGAGGTCCCTTTTCAGCCACTATATATTGTTTTTGTACATTGGCCTTTTTTCTTTACTTTAGTGTGCTCTCTGATTATTAGTTGGCCTTAGGATTTTTTATTGTGTCATGATTTTTCATTTATATGGTTAGTGGAGCCCCCGTGACTCCCTCAATTAGTGCTACCCAACACATGGTCTTTGCTCATTCCATGGGGACGAATCCTTTTTTATTTTCAAGTGGTACATCGAATCATGATACTCAATCAATACCTTGGGCCTCTAATCATTTTTCTCTTGGTATGCCATACATGTCTTTGCACTTGCCATCCTGTGTCGCATCTTCTTATGTGAATCCTAGTTTTGGGTTTGGGGGAATGATGCCTCCTTTTTCTCCTTTTTCATTTGGTGGGATTCATATCCCTCAACCAACTCTTACAATAGGAGGTTGGAATATTTCTTCCTATGGATCCAATCCTAACTTCACTTTTCCAGGAGCAAGTGCTCAAATGGGCGGTCATTCTACTTATTACATCCCATCCATCTATCCTTATTCCACTATGTCGGTTCCTACGAATGATTTTCCCATGGTGGACCTTCGTCTGTCCTATGGTGTTTCATCCGGAGGGAGTAAGTTTTATAGTATGGGAAACCCCCTTCACAAAGTTCCTTCATCTTGGGGCATAATATATCCTCACTTGATTAACCCTCGTCATGTCGCTTTCTCTTTGCAAGTGGCTTCCTCGGTGACGATGCCCTTACAACCCGTTATGAATCAGTTTGGAGGAGGATACTATCCTTCCACACAGGACCATGGTGTATAACATAACCCTTCCTGGCCCGCAAATTCTCAAAATCAATCTTTCTTGGAACCTTGGTCTCAAATAACACAACCAGTTGCTACAAGTCATCCTGTAATCACAAGTCCAGTCACTACGAGTCATACGGACATTATATCACCAACCTCTACTAGCCATGTTGGGGATTCATCACTAACCTATGCCAGTCATGTTGGAGATTCTTCAACAACCTCTGCAAGTCATGTTGAAGATCTGCTACTAGCCTCTGCAAGTCATGTTGGGAGCAGGTCACTAGCCACCACAAGTCATGTTGGGGGCATTAATACAATTGAGAAGCCTAGATGTATAGGATGTAAGCCCAAGTTCCTTTGTAGGATTTGCAAAGGAGGTCACCTAACTCATTTTTACCCTACTACTATTGTGGTACAACAAGTGTGGTCTTTGTATGATAGCCCTTCGGGTTTTGAGTCGTATTTGGTTTCCCAATTTTTTAATCCTTCTTTGGTTAATACAGCGGTTGTGTCGATGCAATCTTCGTCCAACACAACTCTTGTTGTGGTGAGTGATGAATCTCTTGACCTTGTTGTCTCACATCTTGTTCAACCAACGGTCATGTCGATGCAGTCTTCAGTCAACACCACTATTTTTTGTGGGGGTGATGCATCTCTTGACCTTGTTGTCTCGCATCCTATTCAACCAATGCTTGAAGAAGCAGTCGTTCTGATGCAATCTTCAGTCTATCCCACTCTTCTCTTTGAGAGTAAGTGACATTTTTGATGCAATCTTCGGTCGGTCCCACTCTTCTTTTTGGGGGTGATGCATCCTTCGACCATGTCCTTAGAATTTATAATTTTGTACCTTCAGAACAAGGGAGAATTACACTCCCTTCAAGTATGCTCCCTCCAAGTCCTAGGGTGGTTTCCTTTGATGGAAATGATCTTGTAGAGCCTCAAATTCATTCTTCTACACCCTTCCAGATAAGGGGAATTATTTGATATATTGTAGATAAGGTAACCTTTGCAAGTATTTTATCCTCCTCGACTTGGAAATCTTTGGGTTTTCCCAAGCTTGTGTAAGTTATCTGTGAGTTGTTGAATTTCGACAAAAGTCTTGCACGGGAGCCCTAGCCTTCCCCATGATATGTTTCTTAGAAAAACATCCCCGAGTCTTAGTTAAGCTCTTTTCCGACTCTATAAAAAAGAGAAAATATTGTTGAGTGAAATTTTCTCTTTCACACTCTTTAATTGGATTTGAAATGACTATTTGGTGTAAGTTTAACCCTTTTTCGGACCAAGTAGACTAATTTCGAAAAAGGAATACTCTAGTCACTAGTGGCTAGAAGAGTTCTCCTACGTATTGTTTTATACTTTTTCGGGCCTAGGGGACTAAATTTACGAAAAAGGACATTCTTTGGAGTTAAGTTGTAAATGCATTCCAATATCTTGCTTGCAATATTGAGCCTATTTATGGTTCCAAGTTTCTCGTTATAATCCCATTACCTCAACAATTTGCATCACTAGCCAAGCAAAGCCTTGTTTATATCCTTTGCAACTTGACACCTTGCACCCTAAGAGGAAACATTCCCCTGAGTTTCCACATCCTGCATGCACCTCCTTGCATTAAGAATAGGTATGTTCCACTGTTGGAACTATTTTCTTACTCGCGAAACTTGTTTCCTCCATTGTACCATAGCATTCATTTGCTTATGAAAAAACAAAAAAAGACGGTCAGGAAAAGAATATTATCTCATATTGGCAGCAGTTGTGTCACCTTTGAATAGAGAAAAAAAAATTGAGTCCACGTGTCATCCAAAGTTTGGTTTTAGAATGACCTTAGTAAGTTGATCTTGTTACTTAGAATTTACTCCTCCGACTAGTTACTCTTCCAGTCCCTATGGATAGTTTGATTGGTGCCTCCTGCATCACAAAGTTTCATCATTGAGTCTATGCTTCCAGAGTTCTTCATATGTCTCATTCTCTTGTTCAAAGGAAGTCTATAAGCATGTGTCATCCATTCCTCATAACCATTGACTTTGCATGTCAGTCATTCCCTCAGCATGTCTTAGAGTTACATGAAGTTGTAGTCCTACCGTGCAACCTGGTCCTACTTTTATTATGGGTAGGCAACTTTGAACCCAGTAGTTGACATCTCCTCATTGGTCATTGACTGGGGGATCTCTCTTGTGTTCAACGATAAGAAATATATTCACACATTGGGATTTATGTGGTGCCTTGGATGCCATTAGCCTTATTGGTGGTTTCCTTGCCTTTGTCGACAATTTTCCTTATTGGCTATTATTCAGAGGGTATTTTTCATGCACTACTCGCATTTTTTGCATGCAAAAGATGCATAAGGTCGTTGGTTTGTGAACATCATCTTCATCCAAGTTCCTCCAAATCATCAAGCTATTTCTTTGTACCTCGTGATAACTGATGAGAGATACCCTAATTCTCTCCTTTCAACAGGTCTTCTTCCATCAACTTCAGTTCATCTATTCTGGAAATGAGGCCTAGAGTCCTATGAGTACCAAGGGGCTTCCAGTCATCAATGGCAGGTTCTCTATCGATAGACAGTTGATAATACATCAATGTCTCCAGATCGATGGATTGTTCAAGTGTTCGACCTCAACACCTTTATTCACACTTGCAAGAATGTACTCGATGCCTTGATACCTACTTTAATTATCGGTAGAATGTCTCTATTTTGTTAACGTTATCCCTTAATGACCGGTAATCAAACGAAATCTCATTTTGTTCAACCTCAACTCCTCTATTCACATGATGTAGACTTGCACATTTGGAAGATCGTGTAGAAGAATTGAGGACATCAGTTTATAGTCACAACTTTCCTGAGTTTTTTCTATCATTCATTGGACCAGTAACTATATGACTTCAATGATCATGGGAGATCATACTGTACTCCATTGTATGCAGATATCTTCATATTGATTTTGGGACTAGTTTTCACAGTGTTGGATTACTAAGAGGGGGGGTGAATCAGTAATAGAGAAATTGGATCCTTTTTAACCATATAATCCAAGTGTTATAACAATGTAGCATTATCATCAAATAACTGCAGAGTAAATAAGCAATAAACAAATGAACAATCATACACATACACAATACACAAGTGTTTTACGTGGAAACCCAAAGCGAGAGAAAACCACATGATGTTTTTTCTTATATGTCTTGAAGAATTACATTCATTGGAAGCACCAACTTCCTTTGTTTTCCAGTTGCAACTGGAAGGAGGCTCCAACCCCCTTGTTTCTCAGGCTATGACCTGAAGGAAGCTCCAACTCCCTTATTCTCTGGCTACAACCAGAAGGAGGCTACAACCCCCTATGTTCTTCGGCTACAACCTGAAGGAAGCTCCAACTCCCTTATTCTCTGGCTACAACTAGAAGGAGGCTACAACCCCCTATGTTCTCTGGCTACAACTAGAAGGTGGCTACAATCACCTGTCCTTGCCTTGTCCAATCGCCCTGAAGTAGAAGTTGAATGATGGAACCACTGTCACACTATCCCTGTGAAATATACTACTGTAAACCTGTAACAATCAACCAGTAATCAACCTGTACCATAAACAAGTGCATCAACCATGCACCAACATGTACCAATCATGTGTCAACTAATCATCAACTATGACTCATCAATATGTACCAACATCATCAACTATACACCTCATGTATGTGTCAACTCATCAACTACTTGTCTCAACCATGTACCCAACATGTACCTTAACCAAAAGCCCTCATCAATTTCATCATCCAAATATGATTTGTAACTTTTCAATAGACCTGGTGTATATGATCACATACCTGCAAACCTTCCCTAACTTTAACAATAAGAGACTACCATTTTCATCAAACTTTTCTTTAGTCTCACATGACTAGTTTTGGATTAGTCAACAACCCTAACTTGAAATAATCATAAATATGTACCTGTAATGAATAAATATCTGAAACTGATACACAATGTTATTCAGTATGTTTTATGCAATTCCTATAGGTGTCACTATTTGGAACCTCTCAGAAAATGCGTTATAGCAAAAATGGCATACCATGTTGAATTTTGTCTTATTCTAGAGAGAAACCTTGTAGAGCATTCCCTGCACAAAATATTTGTTGAATCGATATAAAAATGTTACACGTCATACTAAAGACTGTACTCTAATCAACACATTTGTTCTTACTGAATTTGGATATGTTATGAATACGTTATGACATTTTTACCTAAAACACATGTTTTAGACTAGTTCCAGTACTAGCCAAAAACCCTATTTTCCACAGAGTGTAACTCCAAAAATACAACGAGCCACAAGCTGATTTTTTACCAAAGATGCTTTGATATGTTTTCTCAATGGCATATCAATTTCACGGTCTGAATCATTCTAGAAAAAAATTTATTGTGAAAATGGTGAGATGCATGTAAATAACATATCTTAGAAAGCATCATCAGAAGAATTTATCCTCCCTTGAATTCCGGCCTTCTTTTCTTCACCTTCCCTCTGAAATTTGGCTTAGATATCCTTTGGTTACCTCAATCACCTATATATATTCAATATGCTCAAGTGTGATGTAAAATGAGAGAGCCTTTCCTCTTATTTATACTCTCCATCTTCTAGGTCACTTAACCTATTTCTAGGTCACTTAACCCATTTATAAGTCACTTAACCTATATTCCACATTTTTAGGGTTAACCACTTTCCATAATTAGAAATTTATCCATTACTTTATCATTTAAATATTCCTCCTTGACTTTGTCACCTCACTTTATCATTTAAATATTCCTCCTTGACTTTGTCACCTCACTTTATCATTTAAATAATCTTCTTCGATTTTGTCACTTCACTTTATTATTTAAATAATTCTTCTTGACTTTGTCACTTTACTTCATCATTTAAATAATAATTTCTTCTTTGCAATATATTTGACTTCTTTGACCTTTTGGGGCTTCAAGCCAACATATGAGGGTCCTCCAACTTCGTAAGGCCATAACTCTCAAACCATGAGGAGTTATGTGACGTTCCATATACCACTAGAAATGGCATGACATGTACTATCCATATAGAATAGTATTACCTTCAAATATATTAAAACTCATACCATTATACATGAAACAACCTTGGTTCCATTAGCCAAACCTTTTTGCTACTAGAATTCGATACCAAACTTTCTTCAAGGGTTGACATCAATGACAACCAACCTTAATCAACAATCTCCCCCTTTGGCATTGATGGAAACACTTTGATGCAATATTGAAATTCATATCACTCATGCTCCCCCTGGAAACATGCCTCTGTCCTCTACATCTCGGTGACCATTTCTCCCGCTGGAACCATGCCTCTTTCCTCTGCATCTGATGAATATTTCCCCCTTTATCATCAATGGAAAAGGTATCTTTCCATCCAAGGTTGCTCCCCCTGACTGAACTGTCTTCTTTATGGTGCTTCCTCATGTACATCAAAGACATATAAGATAAGCATTCAAAAACATTCGTTTTGGAGTAGAAATAACTATGAGTCTCTGGCAAAGATACTCAAAGGATTCCCATGGAAGTGGTTTTGTAAAGATGTCTTCCACTTGTTATTTTGTGCCCACATACTCAACTCTGATGTTCTTTTATGCAACTTGTTCCTGTAGAAAGTGATACTTGATTGGAATGTGCTTCATCTTGGAGTGCATCACCGCTTTCTTTGAGATACTTATGGCGCTTGTATTATAACAATAGATTGGAATGGGTTCATCATACTCAACCTGTATATCTGTCAAAGTTTGTTTCATCCAAAGAACATGTGTACAACATGATGCTGCTGCAATATACTCTACCTCGGTTGTAGATAGAGATACTAATGATTGTTTCTTACTTATCCATGATACTAAACACTCACCCAAGTAGAGAGTTGATCCACTGGTGCTTTGTCAGTCATCAATACAACCTACCCAATCTACATCTATGTAGGAAATAAGAGATAGATCATTTCCTTTTGGATACCATAATCCAAACTCTTATGTTCCTTTGAGATATCTGAAAATTCTCTTCACTACTAATACATGTGTTTCCTTTGGTGATTCTTGAAATCATGCCACCTGTCCAACTACCTGCATTACATCTGGTCTGGATGTTGTCACATACATTAGGTTACCAATAATTGACCTGCCTTGTCTCTGATCTGTAGACTTTGAATCATCATCTTTGCTTAACTTGCAACTAGTTTTCATGGGAGTGATAACTGGTTTGCAATCTTCCATTCTGAACCTCTTTAGCATTTCTCTGATATGCTTGGTTTGAGAAATAAACATTCATTGGTTGCTTTGACATATCTGAAGTCCCAGAAAGAAAGGCAGTTCTCCAAGTAATGACATTTCAAATTCATTCTGGATATCCTTTGCAAATTTATGGCTTAACCTGTCATCATCACTACCAAATATAATATCATCAACATAAACTTCAATTAATAAAATATTACCTTGACTTACCTTGATGTATAGTTTACCGTCTACACTTCCTTTTCTAAACCCTATCTGTTGTAGATATTTATCCAGTCTAGAGTATCATGCTCTAGGAGCCTGTTTTAGACCATACAAGGCCTTCTTTAATTTGCACACATAGTTTGCATTCTCTGACAACTGAAATCCTTCTAGTTATTCAATGTATACTTCTTCTTCAAGTTCCCCATTTAGAAAAGATGATTTTACGTCCATCTGATACACTTTAATATTTTTTGAGCATGCATAAGCTAAAAGCAATCGGATTGCTTCCATTCTGGCAACTGGGGCAAATGTCTCTTCAAAGTCGATTCCTTCAACCAATTCATATCCTTTATACCAATCTAGCTTTGTTCCTTGTAACCTATCCATCTTCATTCAATTTATTCCTGTATACCCACTTTGTGTCGATCACATTCTTCTCCTTTGGTCTTGGAACCAATTCTCAAGTGTCATTTTTATCTATCTAATCCAATTCTTCATCCATGGCCTTGTTCCAAAATTCATCCTTATTGGCCTCTTCAAAATAGGTTGGTTCAATCGTAGATGTCAGTGCTAGGTGTGTTTGTTTTGGTGAACGGATTCTTCTTCTTGTCTCAACTCATGCTTCTTTGTTTCCAATAATCTGATCTAAATGATGATTCTTCTGTACTCGTCTACTAGGTGTCTTTGGAGGCACTTGATGAACTTTATTTTCTACTTCTATTGGATTCTCTTCATCTTCCTCTTCTACTTATTTTTCATCTTCTACTTCTTCTTCGAAAAGTTGTTCCATTGATTCATTTTCTTCTTCCTTTGATTTTGGTCTACCTGTTTCATCAATTGTTACGTTGATGCTTTCTACAACTTTGTTCAATCTCATATTGTAACACTTGTATGCTTTCCTTGTACTTGATTAACCAACAAGTACTCCTTTGTCCACACGAAATTCAGACTTTACCATTTTTCCATCTTCTCTTTTGATGTAGCATTTTCTTCCAAAAAATCTAAAGTGCTTCACATTTGTTGGTCTTCCTTTCCATAGCTCATAGGGAGTTTTGTCAGTGTTGTTTCTAAGCATTAATCTTTTTGAATGTGAATTGTTGTATGCACTGCGTGTATCCAAAATATATCTATCAATTTGGAATCCATTAGCATTGTTCGAGCCATTTCTTGTACTATCATGTTCTTTCTTTCAACAACTCCACTTTGTTGAGGTGTCCTAGCAACGGAGAATTGCCTTTTTATTCCATGACTACTGCAGTAGTCCATAAATTCCTTTGAAGTGAACTCTCCTACATTATCAGATCTCAAGCATTTGATTTTTGACTCCATTTCATTTTCAACCATTTCCTTGTAGATCTTGAAGTTTTCAAAATCTTCTGATTTATTCTTGAGAAATCAAACTGCAATCATTCCTGTATAATCATCAACTAATAACATAAAGTATTTCTCACCTTTTAAACCCTTTGTTTTAGTTGGTCCAACTAGATCAGTATGCACAATTTCCAGTGGTCTTGTCGTTGAATATTCCTTTGATTTGAACCCGGTCTTTGTTTTTTTTCCTTGTTAACAATGTTTTCATAAAGTGTTGGTTGGTTTCGTGATCTGGGTTCTCGGACTGCTTCTCTTCTGTTGACTTTGACAAGGTTATCAAAATGTATGGGACCCATTCTTCTATTCCATAACCAACTTTTATCTTCCTTCCTAGACAACACTTTTCATTTCCAATTTCACTTAATACATATATGTTTCTTGAAGTTCTCATAGTTGTAGCAATCAATTTTCCTGAACCATATTTTCTTATCTCGCACTTTTGTGAATCGAAAGTAACTTTATGAAATTGATAACACATTTGACTCACACTTAGAAGATTATGTTTCATATCTTCTACTAGTAGAACATTTTCTGCCTTTGTATTCTTGTTCCCAATTATGACTGTGTCTTTTCCAAAGATTTTAGTTGAATCATCATTACTGGAGGAGACTAATCCATCTCTTTCCTTTCGCAATGTAAGAAACATGTCTCTATCACCTGTCATGTGTTTTGAACATCCACTGTCAACATACCAACCATGTTTCTTCTGCTTAGCTTGTAGAGCGAGTGTGCATTCTTCATTGCTATACTAATCCTTCTTTCTTATCCATGTCCTTTTATGAGGTTCTTATCTGTGACTGTTGGTATTCTGTTGCAGTTCTCTAGGAGGGACTGTCATTCTACAATCTTTGGCCATGTGTCCAAAATTGTTACATTTGTCACATTCCACTTCAGTTCTCAAAGATTCAAACCTGTTGTAACTTCTTCTCCGTGTTTCACTAGGCCTTCTTGGATAACCCCTTCGTGTATGACTTTCAAAGTTGTTTGTTTTCCTGGTGTTAGCTCTGCAATTCATAGATTTATGTCTAAAATTATTACATGCATAACATAAACCAAAAAAGATAGTTTGATACCTGGGAGTTGAAGATCTTATGAAAGGAGGTACTCTTATAAATTCTTCTTCTTCATGAGGCCTATCTATCAGTTGTTGATTCCAAAATCTGAATCTTCTCAGTGGAGGAGTGTCCCTGTAATATTCCTTGTAGATCTTCCTATCCCCCTTGATTGTTTCTGCGTAGCTTTTTGGATATGTTTCTTGCTCTTTTTTTTTGGAGCTTGATCCTTTTTCTGTCTAATTGTATCCAAGTCCAGACTTGTCATGATGAGGGTTTTTACTGTTGATAATGTCATCCAAAACTTTTGAGTTGTTCTACATATTTTTCTTTTGAAGATCCTTTCTTAATGTGACAATCTCTGCTTCCAAATTTCCAATGATCTTGTTTTTTTCTTCTAGTTGTTATTTGAGTGCTTCTTCAATTCTTTTATCTTCTTCTATTTGAACCTTCAAATTTGTGATAATTTTTTCTAGTTCTTGAGTGTCTTCTTTCTTGTCTAGTTTTGCTTGTAGTTTCTTGTTTTTCTTCTTTTCTCTTTTGATAACTTCTATGGCACACATTAATTCCTCTCGGTAGTCAACTTCTGCCTCTTCAATTTCTTCTTCGACTTCTTCATATTCTTCTTTGAGTTCTACATATTATTCTTCGGAGTCTTCTTTATCAAATTCTTCTACTGCCATGAATATAACTCTTTATGTCTCACTGTCACTGATTTCATCTTCATTTGATGATGAGATGTCTTCTTTGGTGCATAAGATTTTCTTGAAAACTTTCTTTGTGGTTCTTTTTCCTTTATATGTTTGTTTTCCTTTTGAGTAACCTTCATCATTTCTCTTTTTCTTATAAGGAAATTTGTTAGCAAAATGACCAATACCATCACAATTAAAAAAAATAAAGGAATCTTACCTCTATACCTATCGTTGGTTCCCTTGTTGAGTCTTTTGACAAAGATGGCCACTTCTTCATCATCTTCTGAGACGTCATTGTTGTTGCTATGTTCTTCTTTTTTTCTTCCATTTTTCTTTGACTTTTTGGATGATTTGAAGCCTGCTTCTTTTATATCTGGATTTTCCTGTTCAGTTCTCATTTCATATGCTATGAAGATTCCATGTAATTCATCCATGATTATTGAGTTTAGATCTGATCTTTCTTCTAGTGCTGATATCTTAGGGTCAAATCTCATAGGAAGAGATCTTAGTACTTTTTGAACAATTACAGATTATTTGATTTCTTCTCCCCATCCTATGATTGCATTTATTGTTTCATCAACTCGTAAAAAGTAAGATGCAATATTCTCATCTTCCTTCATCTTAAGTTGTTCGAACTGACCTCTGTAAGTTTGAAGCTTTGCTTCTTTGACTTTTGAATCTCCTTAAATATTTTGAAGTTTGTCCCAAATATCTTTAGCGGATTTACAATGTGCAACTTTGGTGAATATTGTTTCACTAAGACCATTCAAAAGTTCATTTTTGGCTTTGGAATTATTCTGACCGAGTTTCATTGCTTTATCATTTGTGGGGGGAACTATTGGTGTTGTGTATCCATGTACAATTGATTGTCAAATTTCAAATCCCTATGCATGTATATATGTTTTTATCCTTATGCTCCAAAATGTATACTTCTATCCATTGAGCTGTGGTATTCCATTTTTATACAAGTTGTTTCTCTCCCTGATCTATCTTTCAGTGGTTAAATTGATTTCTGAAGGAACCTGCTCTGATACCAATTGTTGGATTACTGAGAAGTAGGGTGAATCAATAATAGAGCAATTGAATCCTTTTTAACCATATAATCCAAGTGTTATATCAATGTAGCATTATCATCCAATAACTACAGAGTAAATAAGCAATGAACAAATGAAAAATCATATACATACACAGTACACCAGTGTTTTACGTGGAAACCCAAAGCGGGAGAAAACCCCAAAATCTTTTTTCTTATATGTCTTGAATAATTACATTCATTGGAAGCACCAAATTCCTTTGTTTTCTAGCTGCAACTGGAAGGAGGCTCCAACCCCCTTGTTTCTCAGGCTACAACCTGAAGGAAGCTCAAACTCCCCTATTCTCTAGCTACAACCAGAAGGAGGCTACAACCCCCTGTGTTCTTTGGCTACAACTGGAAGGTGGCTACAACCACCTGTCATTTCCCCATCCAACCACCCTGAAGTAGAAGTAGAATGATGGAACCACTATCACACTATCACTATGGGATATATTGTTGTAAACTTGTACCAATCAACCTGTACCATAAACAAGTGAATCAACCATGCACAGACCTGTACCAATCATGTGTCAACTACTCATAAACTATGACTCATCAATATGTACCAACATCATCAACTATACACCTCATGTATGTGTCAACTCATCAACTACTTGTCTCAACCATGTACCCATCATGTACCTTAACCAAAATCCCTCATCAATTTCATCATCCAAATATGATTTGTAACTCTGTAATAGACCTGGTTTATATGATCACATACCTCCAAACCTTCCTTAAATTTAACAACAAGAGACTAGCATTTTCATCAAACTTTTCTTTAGTCTTAGATGACTAGTTTTGGATTAGTCAACAACCCTAACTTGAAATAATAATAACTATGTACCTGTAATAAATAAATATATGAAATTGATACACAATGTTATTCAATGTGTTTTATGCAATTCCTTCAGGTGTCACTACTTGGAACCTCTTAGAAAAGGATTTATAGCAAAAATGGCATACCTTGTTGAATTTTGGCTTATTCTAGAGAGCGACCTTGTAGAGCGTGCCTCTCACAGAATATTTGTTGAATTGAAATGAAAATGTTACAAAGCATACTAAAGCCTGTAATCCAACCAACACATTTGGTATTACTGAATTTGGATCTATTATGAATAATTTATGACATTTTTACCCGAAACACCTGTTTTAATCTAGTTTCAGGACTAGCCACAAACCCTATTTTCCACGGAGTGTAACTCCAAAAATAAAATGACCCACAAGATGATTTTTTTACCACAGATACTTGGATATGTTTCCTCAATGGAATATCAATTTCATGGTCTGAATCATTCTAGAAAAAAAATTATTGTGAAAATGGTGAGATGACCTGTAAATAACATACCTTAGAAAGCATCATCACAAGAATTTATCCTCCCTTGAATTTCGGCCTTATTTTCTTCACCTTACCTCTGAAATTGGGCTTATATATCCTTTGGTTACCTCATTCACCTATAGATATTCAATATTCTCAAGTGTGATTTAAAATGAGAGAGCCTTGCCTCTTATTTATACTCTCCATCTTCTAGGTCACTTAACCCATTTATAGGTCACTTAACCTATTTTCCTCGTTTTTAGGGTTAACCACTTTCCATAATTAGAAATTTCTCCATTACTTTATCATTTAAATATTCCTCCTTGACTTTGTACATCGAGTTTGGTGATCAAAATTAAAAATTGTGTCTGGTTTCCATGTCACGTCATGAGATCCATGATCCTTGACCTTCCATATACTGGAAACGTTCTGACTCAAACCTTCAGTTCCATTTGAAGGATATAAAATAGGCCATATCCAAACCGTGGAAATAGAGAGAATTCAAATTTTGAGAGCAAAGTTACTCTGGAGAAATTATTCACGTCATATTGAGTCTGCATCCCTTTGTTCTTTAAAGTATGAACACATTGTTTATCCCCCAAGCTCTTCCCTCTTTGATGGAGAACCTCATTTTCTCTCTTATATGAGCTTGCCTTTAGCAGAGGATTTAAGTGGTGGAGGACCAGCTGGAAGGGACTTAGTTTCTCAATTCTGAGACATGCCGACACAGAAGTTTGCCACTCATACACTTTTGTTGATCATATTTTAATAGAAATATTATTTTCTCGTCAAATTGATGTCTTGAAAATATTTGAATTATTATTCCATGGGTGTATTTGTTATGAATGTTAATTGATTATGCTATTGTATGTGATAACTTTATATATTATCACCATATGCTTGTGTATCTTAGTTGTTGAGGACAAGTTGCAGGTATAAATTTTGAGTTGAGTTCTCAACGGTGGTCTTCATCGAACGTCTAGATGAGGTAGGCTCTTTATCTTGTTAGCATTTACATTTATATAGCATACTTGGGATTAGATTTGATTTTTGCAGTCATTCCATCTGTTGTGGTTTACCCCATGACATAGAGTGATTTTCCTCATAAAAATCGTACAGTAACATTGTTGTCCCTAGTTGGGTAGCCCTTGACCCCTATCAACCAAAGAGAGGGGTGGTGGAAGCATATTTAAGGATTTCGAAGAAGGTATCTACGACATCAACATCATCCCCTAGTTCATTTTTTTTAAATTCATGTAACAACATTCCCTCCATGGCCTGGGTATCCCATAATAAATCATCCATACCAATACCTATATCACTGCCTTCATCCCCAACATGTGAAGAACTAGTGTTACTATATAGGTTTTGAATTGGTTCTCAGGACGTAGTGGGAATTGAATAAGTGGTTGCTTCAACCATTCTCGGTATGTTTCCTCTCCAAGCTATGCTCATTTAAAACAATCTCATGACTTAATATCATAGTGGGGTGCAATGGTAGATGGTAGACAGGTCGCTCATCATCAAAATCCCGATTGTAAAAATATTGAACATTACATCGATAATATTAGTAACACAATGCATTTAATATGTTCAAACATTATACCAAACATTTATTAGAAGCATAAAAAAAATCTCCAATAATAAACATGCAACCAACCACTTTATAAAACAAATGTCTAATTAAGCAATACATTTACATTAGTTCCATTGAAAATCAAAAATACAATTACTCAATCATATTTTTCTTATGCCCCAAGGGATGTCTACATAAAATAGATCCAATTCACGTTGTAATATCATTGACCCATGATGGTTGCTGGAAGATGGCATGTTATGATGGGTAGGGTAAAGAAGTTGTACATTTTCATCAAACATTTGCTTGTGGTATCTTTCTCTTGATAAGAGCTTGAGGAATTTTGGGACTAGTGGAATATCTTGTGCATTTGAACTCGATCTTGAATCTTGATCATGCAAAATTCAATGAACAATTATTCAATTGCACCTGCATACATAACATAAATTTAATGTGATAAATGAATTATAAATAAAATATAGAGTTATTGCAATCAGTGTTGAAAACTTGAAGGACTTGCAACGATATGGAATGAGATAGAATATGAAGAATTGGCCATTTGATATTATAATTCTTTTTTCCCTGCATTTGAGCCAAAACCATCATCTTGGGAAGCATAGAACAATATAAGTTCAAACAGAATTTCGAATGAATTTTAAAAGTTAACGGTGCACCTAATTATATTATGACGCCCCGGTGTGTATCCATACAAATACCGCACCGGTGTGGAAAGTTATGATAAGAACCGAAGTGTCACCTCTGTTAAAACCTCCACAAAGAAAAATATTCAAAAATTATAAATGTGGAGGTTTGCATTTGCATTTTTGCAATTAAATTGCTTGTTTTTGTGTTATTACTTACTAACCGCATTGGTGCTAGCACATCGACTAACAAAGTTACAAAAAAATAGTGTGTTCATTTATATGTTGTTATTTACATTTGAATTTTATTTGTCGATGCATTTTTCATATAAACTGCACTAGTGCATTTATTTATGTATAGTGCATCAATGTGTTTATTAATGTATAATGCACAGAAAAAGTAAGTTACAAAAAACAAATGAAGGGCGTTTATCATCAATACGCCGAAATATACAATGAGAAAATGAGAGGGAATTTTAGTTTTTCTAAATGTATGTGTTTATAAATAAAAACCCTATTCATCCTCTCATTCTTTTGCCAAAATTTATAGGGGAGGTTTATGCAAGAGATATTTACCAACAAAGTCTTTGGAGTGGGTGGATGTTTTTGAAGAGCCAAATTTGAAAGGGAACACCATAGGTCACATATGAAACTAGGTATATGATTTCAGCTATATTATTTCATTTTATTGACGATATTAATCTTCCCCCATTTAATTCAAGTAATTTTTAGTGTTCCGAAAAAAATAAAAGGGTTTCATAGTTACCATTGGTATTGGAAACTCTAACTTCCTTGGTTTTTCTCTTACTTTCCCTCTCTATATATCACAACAATTTTTTTAAGCAATATATTTTTATAGGGTTTGTTTACTTATGCATGGGGTGTTTTGTATCCATTGCAATCGGACCATTGATTTCATTGGATCCCAAATCATCCTGTCATTTCCGAACTTTTTTCCAAAATTCCTTCGCGGTGTGCACTATAACAATATAGAGCACCAATGTCCATATTCATGTCAAATGCACTACTGAATTTGAAATAAAGATAATATTTTTTGAAAAACACATTTGTTATCAACAATGCACATTTTATAGACAAAAATCATTTGTGTGTACTATCAAATCAAAAGCACCGCTTAATTTAAAATGGAAGTAATATTGTTTTTTATGGAAACCGTCATGTTTTAAATTTTTTCGTGGGTCGATGGTGCGTAATTAATAGTACTTATTCACTGGTGTGTTTATTAATTCATAAAGCATCATGCGAATACAATAGTTTATAAAACATTTTCGATTTCGCAAGTGCACTATTATCAGATACTGGTGTGTATACATATGTGTAACACACCGATGTGTATACATATGTGTAACACACCGATGTGTATACATATGTGTAACGCATGGGTGTGTATGCATATGTGTAATGCACTAATGCATATACATATGTGTAACACACCGGTGCATACTTATTTACTATACGCATCGGTGCGTACTTATTTAGTATACACACCGGTATCTTCTGATGTAAAAAATATAATTTGTATATATGATGATTCCTAGATTTTCTTTTTCAGGGATACTATGAACATTCCAAGGGACAAATGAGGGGAAAACCAATACATGCCCATAAGGATGTCAAAAAAAGTGTACAAGGATATGGTAAAAGGAATGAAGTTATTGCATCGCAGGAGCAACCATCCCAACAACAATGTGCATCAGAGGCATGTAATCATCGATTTATTATTTTATGTATATTGAATTTAATTATCGCATGAAATACTAATTTTCCATTATTTTGTTGCAAAAAATAAAAATAAAATGGAACCCATTTAACACATAAGACATGACTATGAGTACTTATGTTTTCAACCTCACTTAATATTTCATATTTGTTATGATATTCATATTTAAATAATTAATTTACACTTGTCCATGGATGTCTTCTAATAGGCGCTAGCATACAAAAAAAAGCCAATCGAAGAATTGATCGACATTGTATTAAGTATGGGTTGTGAGTATATGTTCAAGTATCAAGGTTTAATTGAACAATTTGTAAGTAGCTATGTTGTTTAACTTCCCTCATTTTATAATTAATGGAACAAGAAGAAATCATTATATTAATTATATCGATTGTGTTTTGCCATGGCATATTAAATGTGCAAGAAACAAAGTACAGATTGCATCCAACAAAAGATATTTTGAGAGATGGCATGTAGCATGGCTTCAAAAGAATGTGTATTGTTTATGAAAAACTCGTTGTTTTGGTACACTTTGTATTTATGCAATCGTGTATATTCTACTATATATATAAATGTAGATATGTTTATTACACTTTATTTCTATCTTTGTAGATGGAACGTGAAGAGGATGAACATAAAAAACAAGTTGATCAAGAAAACATTAGGTTGAATAACCAAAGTATAATATCACCTACAAGTGATGAAGAAATGAGACATGCATGTAACTCCAACGATGACATAAGTTCAAGTGATGAATGAAAATCAATATAATTAAATGTTACTGCAAGTTGTATGTTTTGGAATATTTGTCTATGAAAATCAGGGATTTGTTTAATGTACTTGACATATTGTCCCAATTACATGAGGACATGTTACCAATAAGTGTAACAATTACATATTGGTTGTATATTGATTATTTTGGACCTTTACGTTGTCCCATTTTGTATGACCATGGGTCACTTATTCATATATAATAAAATGGGTTTCTTATTTCATTGCATTGTCGAATGTTGTAAAATGTTGTGTTGTTGATTAATAATATGTGGATGATTTACATTGTTACAAAAAACATAGGTGTAATTTGTTGGATAACACATTAATGGAATTATTATATCAAAATGCAATAACAAAAATATAAAAACAATATTGTTATAAAAATATTTGATTTTAAGATAATTAACTGAAAATATGTAAAAAATATAATTAATTAAAATATATACATATTGGTGCACTGTATTCTTATGAACTCACTAAATGGTGTGTGACATAATATAGAAATTGGTTTGTGTTAAGGTTTTATACGCATCAGTGCCTATTAATCATATATAAGCATTGGTGCCAAATATTGAGAAAAACACCATTCCTTAAACGATATAATGTGTGATTATGTTTATCGCTTCAACGTTTTACGGTGTGCATATTTATAATATGCATCAGTGATTTAGATATAATATACACACTAGTGTCTTTAATATAATATATGCACCAATGCATTTAATATAATACATGTAGTGGTTCTTAGTAACAAAGAATAGTGTTAACATCTCATCTCAAATATTCAAAATTTAACTATCCTTCAGTGCACAGGGCTAATACACGCACCGGGACGCATGAACTTTACAAGCACTAGGGTGTACATAACATGTAAAAGCACTAGAGTGTACATAACATGTAAAAGCACCAGTGTGTCAACTAACTTAAAAATCATATGTGTTGCATATGAAAACAATGCGGAACTAATGTGGAACAATTATAAGAGCATCGGTGTTGCATACAACAAAAAGGTGAATCTGGTGGACACTTATATATAAAAGAACGGGTGCTTTTTAATTTATCTATATGCATTAGTGCTTTCGTATTAAGGGCACACCAATGTACTTTAACAATACAATCACAAAAAAATAAACCTCTGCCTGCCCAAAAAGTTTTAGTTATATGGAAGATCTGTTAAAACCTTCGCTTCAAATAATGGACATTTTTCTGAAAATTTTGCCAAATCTTGTAACACTAAAAACCTCTGCTAAAAGTTGTTCTCCTTGTAGTGCATAGTCCATTATTAAGTAATTTATGGTTCTGATTGATTTGTTGCATATATTTCATTTTTGACAATCTATAACAATTCAAAGGCCCCATAAAATTCCTACATCACATTTTTTAAATCATGAGAAAACCTTTTTGAAATGGTGAAATTGCAGTGAATAGATTTCTAACGAGACACATACCAAAATAGTTAAAAAAATTATTTTAATTTATTTTCATCCTACGCCATTAAACTAAAAAATATATGAAGTTTATTAAGGCTACTATGTGGGTTGAAGTTCCCATAATTCATCACATGCAATATGTTATTATGTATGAAGAAAAGATACATTTGTTTGTCTATTGTGTTACATTGATAGAGAAGTATGCATAAGAACATAAATATTAACTTAACATAAACAATACACATGAATATCGTGTATTATTAGCATTAATTCACAAATCTATAACACATAACAGTAAACAATGGCAACAAAATGCATTTTTTTATAGTGGAAAACCTAGGTAATGGGAGTAAAACCCATCACAAAACTATTTCTTCATTTCTCATATAGAATACAAATGGGAGGTGTAATTGTCCTTATCTCATGTCCCATGATGCTACAATATCAACTAGACTTAGTACATAATAGTAACAATAGCCTATCCAAGTCTTACTCATGTCCTTATATACAAGTAGAGACCCTAGCTACTATCTATTTTTAGTAAAAGTATTAAATCAAGTCATCTTACATATAAATACTTAAGAAAAAGTTGGATTTTATCATATGGGATAAAATTCTCATACAACACTTATTTAACCACTTTAACAATTGGTAGCCTCCTAGATACTCTAGTATGTATAGTGTCTAGCTTGTACTACAAAATACTATACCAAAAAAATAAAAATGGTTGGTTCTTCTACAAAATTTTGTACAAAACTCAATTATGTATAGTGTCTAATCCTTTAGTTATCCTAACTCCCTCTTTTTTTCTCATTCTATTCCTCTAATATTCATCGTGCCACCATTTTTACTTTATTCTCATCTATGTTTATCTTGATGATTTTCTCTTCTCTTTCCTCTAATGGCACTTCATTTGACAATTTAAACCCTAAAATTTCATCTTGTTGTGTTCCATGTATCTCTTCATGCATTTCCATTCTCTCCTCTTCATGGCCATTTTTATGTTTTTTCTCCTTGTCTTATTCTTTCATTGTCTATATGTTTTCCTATCTGATTCCTGCTATGTCTCAAGCATATTTTTAGTTTTCCTCTTTATCCCCAAAACTCATCTACCTCTTTTCTCCCTTCTATCTCTTTTCTCAATATTCACTTTTTTTGTTCATTAGCTTTATGTGCCTCCTTGGGCTTGAAATATTACACTTGTTGGCATCATGTTCCCTTTTTTCTCCTCTCTCTCTACATATGCTTTTGTTTCCTCCCTTGTTATTATTCCCTCTGATTTATCTAGAATGTTGGTTTTCTCAACTTGCCACTCTTTTGTTGGTGTCTTGTCTCCCTTTCCCCCTTTCTTATTATTGGACATGTCAATGTATTATTGTATTGGAATATATTTTCTCATCTTCCCTATTCGCCTAATGTCCCATCTATGACTTGATCTAGTTTTTCTTTGTAAGGTCTCTTCCCAAAGAGACTTATAAAACACAAGTTAAAATAGAGAATAGATAAATGTTATCCTGTACTATGTAATCTTCAACATTTAACCATCATTTATTCAACAAAAATTTAAATTTATTAACAGCATGAAAATAAATCACATAACAATCACATAACATAGCATATTCAGCACCTTAATGATAACCACATAACACAGCGTAATCATGAAAATACATACATCTATCTAATGTTATTTCTCCAATCTTCGTCTATCCTCGCTGTTGCTTTGCCCAAAACCGAATCTTTCCTCCCTGTCAGCTAGGAACAGAGCCTATCCGGCTCCCTAGCTCCAAGATTCTGTGAGGATTCTTGACCCTGAGCCCAAAACTCCCAGAAACCTGGTGCACCCCTGTAACAGTCTACCCAAACTCCAAACCAGAAAAATAGAGACCAAAAAAACACAGTCCCTAATCTCAAATAATGCTTCCTTCCCCCAAAATTCCAAAAGTCCCTCTCCCAAATGCCTCTGCTCCCTCATATCCTCCTCCCATTCACTGCCTCCTACCTACATTTAATTCCACCCACCTTATCCCTCCATTTAATACCTTATCCCTCCATTCAATACCCTATCCTTCCATTCAATGATTTATCCCTGCATACGTAAATTTTTCTAATAATAAATTAAAAGTTATTAAGCCTTTAATTCGTTACCCAAACATAAAATGTGTTAATTAATCAATTAATTAATTAATCAACATACATTAAACAATAAATAATTAATTAATTAATTAATATTATTAATAAATAATCATTATTTAACTAGTACACATTAGGACAATTAATTATTTAATTAACTATACTTGATAAACCTTAAGCAACTTATTTAACTAGGGTTGTTACATACACCCACCCTTCAGGAAACTTCATCTTGAAGTTAAAGTATTTTATGATACAAGGGAAAAGAAACATGGCTCACACATTCCTAACAAATAATCGACATTATTAGTAAGTAAGCCAAGAAACTCATACATACTAGTGTACATGTGCAAGAAATGCATGTGTAGCTAGTACATACAAGTCTCGTTCATGTACTAATATCAATAACTATCATCTCTATAGTAATTTCCATATGCATCCAATCCATTCAACAAGACTATTCATTTTATAAAATAAAATAAACCAATCAAATGTTTGCAAAATCCTTTAATTACAATTATCTAGCTCAACAATGTTATTTAGACAATTGTAGTTTAGTTACATAATTATGAATATTCATATATATCTACATTTTCTTTTCAGAAGGAAAAACAATAAATTCCACCATAAGACAAATATCCATACACTCTCAACTATTTCTACTCATCCTTCCTCCCTAACTTACTTCCATCTCCATTCCTATCCTTCCTCTGTTGGACTATCTTGGAGCGTCAACTATATTGACCTAACCCCAAATGGAACCCGTAAGTGGAAGTGTCACTATCTTGACCAAGCTTCCCCAGCAGGCAACTGACAGTCATCATCACATGTCTAGGGGAGCATGAGCTAACATCATCCTCCCATGACTTCAATTTTCGGAGGATACACGGTGGGAAATGCCTTTACCCCTCCTAACAGAACTAGGGTCCACACCCTATAATGGATTATACAGTGGCACTGTGTTTTTTCATCGTCTATTCAGTTTTGGGCAGTCTCACCACATGAAATCCTGCACTAGTCCACATATCATAGTAATGCATCCAAACCAATATAATTTCACATACAAAGATTCATACCATATTGTTTCTCGACCAATGGTCATGACATCCACTTTCATCATCATTATCCCTTGGCTATTTCATAGCCCATAACCTACATATTAGTCTGTAACACAAACTCATACATTTTTATGCATTATCATCATGTAATTGTATACAACCATAATTTAAATTTGGTATCCGCGTACCAACAACTTTAACATCAAAGTTTTCAAGTTAGAAATAGATCTCATAATATCCCATAATTCAATTAACGACACCCATTCATAAAATGATCATTTACATAATAGATTGCATCATATCCAACATCATTCAAATAGCATTTAAACCCTCATAGGATTCTCATTCACACAATATGTCGCATCATATCCATCATCATCAATAACAATTAGACATTCATGGAATTTACATTCACATAGTAGATCGCATCATATCCATCATCATCAAATAACATTTAAACATTCATAAAATTTGCATTCTCACAATATATCTCATCATATCCATCATTATCCAAATACATTTAAACATTCATAAAGATTCATACGTCTTAAAATTTCAAGTGTATTATTTAATAGTTTCACTTGTGAATAGAAAATAAAGGTGTGTAGGCCTCAGGTAATCCTACTTGTCTAAGTCAAAAGGTGGTGTTACATACACCCAATCTTTGAGAAACATATTCTAGAGGTGGTAAAAAAAAGTGAGGGATAATCTCGGCGTCTTCCCAAGTAGAAGATTGATCCAGATTTATGTAGGAACACAATGAAATACAGAAATACACATAAACACAGAGATGCAGCGGAAATAAGACTTTATTTCAGTAATAACAAATGACTGAAATATGCTTACAGACAGAATGGAAATAAACTAGCTAGGGCACTGGTAGCTTATCTCTAAGAAGAGATGTGGTGGCTAATGGCCTTTGAACTGTGTTAAAATGAGGCTCAAAGGCCTATTATTATTGAGAAACAATGGAAAACCCTAAACATCCAAAGCCCTAACCCTAGGAGATGAAACGCCAAGACTATGGGCCCTGTTTGGGTAAGTTGGTACATCAACTTCCTGGGGACGTAACTTTGGCATACGATCTTCATTTGATGTGTTTCACACCTCGTTAGAAAGATCTATCCGAGGAATACAACTTTTGGGTGAGAAACATTAAACTATGATCCATGTTGCTCTCCGTTTTCCCAAAAAATGTCGTTTAAGGCCTCAAAACGACTCCGGAAGTTCAGGACCCGAAAAACTGCTAAAAATAGTAAATTGTGCGAAAACTGAAAAACTAAAAGAAGCAATGGTGGGGGTCCAAGTGGAATAGGTGGGTGGCCACCAATATCCACCTAGATCATTCCTCCCCCCTTAGGAAGCAATGGTTCCCATTGCGTTGAGTTCCTCCATGAGATGAGGAAACTTCTATTGAACTTGGTCCCTGGTGAGCCACTTGCCTTGGTGAAGGAGTTGGCCTGCTTTAACAACTCGATATAGCAGTATCGTTTGTTTTAGGGTGTGCTTGATCTGTGTATCCATGATCTGATCAGTTATGTCTTGTTCCATGTAGTCTGGATTTAACTCTATTGGTGTGAGTTGTTCTGCCATTTCGGATGTGTCTAGTAGAGGTGGAAAGTAGGGTCGAAGACGGTCCACATTGAACACTGGGTGTAGACCAAGGAATGGTGGAATGCTGACCTCAAAGGAATTTTCCCCTACAACCTTGGTGAGGGTGTATGGCCCATATCGGAGTGGATGAAGCTTGTGGTGGGGTCCAGCGAGGCACTCCTTTTGCAAATGCTACCACACTTTCTCACCCATCTGGAAGTTGTGTGGCACCCGATGTTGATCATGTCGTTGCTTATACTTATCATTGGCTCTGTCCAAGATTTAATGAACCTGTTGGCAGATGTGTTGAATGTTCTCAATGAAGGTGTTTGCCTTGTCAGCCTCAGACTGGACATGAGTTGAATCTTCCTGAGTAGCCACAAATGGCATGGCTATGTCAATGGGACATAGTGGTTGGAATCCCAAGCCCACTTGAAAGGGGTTGTGGTTGGTTGAGCTATGGAGAGCCTGGTTGTAGTTGTGTTGTACATAAGGGAGGCTCTCATCCCATGTGTGTGGATGATTTGAATTGTACATGCGCATAATGTGTATGATCATCTGGTTGACGACCTCTGTCTAGCCAACAATTTGCGGATGGAAAGATGTGGACTTGGTGAGCTTGGTGTCCAGCATTGACCAGAGGCTGGACCAAAATGTACTGAGGAATCTGTTGTCCTGATCTGAGATGATAGACTGTGGGATCCCAAAGTGTACCCACACTCATTCAAAGAAGAGTTTAGCAGTGGCTTCTGCTGTGTATTGTTCTTGCAGGCCATCATAATGGACATCTTCAAGAATCAGTCAACGACCACAAAAAAATAGTCATTGCCATGCTTAGTAGAAGTAAGTCTCGACATGTAATCCATAGAGATGGATTCCCAAGGCCAACTGGGGGTAGGAAGAAGAGTATAGAGGCCTTGCTTCTTGATGGTCAATTTGACAATGGCACAAGCAGTGCGGGACTTGATGTACTTCCCAACATCTTGTCGAAGGTTCGGCCAATAGAAATACTTTTGCAGTACTGCCACAGTTTGCTTGACCCCGAAATTCCCAGCAACCCAAATATAGTGTGCCTCCCAAATCATCTTGGCACACTTGCTTGAAGGAACACAAAGGTGTCCCAAGTGACAAAGCAGGGCATCCTGGAGGTGAAAATTGGGAACTTGCTTACCCTCCAAGAGTGTATTGTATGTGTGGCCAAATTCTGGATCACTTGTGTAGAGAAGTAGCCAATCGGAAGTCTCATGCCCACAAGAGTTGAGCACAGTGGTTAGTGCCACGATGGGTGGTCGACTGAGGCAGTCTGCAACATTATTGGTGCTTCCTTTTTTGTACTTAATGTTCAAATTAAACTGTTGCAGGTATGTGGACCACTTCTAATGGAAATCATTCTGCAACTTCCCTTGTGTTTGTATGAACTATAGGGGTCGATGGTCTGTGTGGATGACCGTTTCCTTTCCCAAAATGTAATGCTTCCATTTCTGACAAGCCTGCACAATGGAATACATTGCTTTGTCATAAGTGGGATACTTCCAGACTGCGTCGGAAAGTGTCTCACCATGATATGCCACTAGATGCCCATGTTGAGTAAGGACTGCCCCAATAGCATATTCAGAGGCATCTATCTCAATCTCAAATCGTTGTTGCAAGTCTAGTAATGTGAGCATTGGTATAGAGCAGAGGCGATGCTTCAAATCCTCGAATTCCTTCTGTTGAGATTCAGACCAAAATAATTTTGCTTTAGCTCCTCCCTTGGTGACTTGACTCAAGGGCCAAGTGATATGAGAGAATCCCAACACAAACCTGCGATAGAAATTAGCAAGACCTAAAAAGATGCGGAGCTCTGTTAGGGTGGTTGGGGTTGGCCAATCCCAAATGACTTTGATCTTTGTTGGATCCACATGCACCCCCCGCTCATCAATAATGTATCCCAGATATTGAACCTGGGTCATGCCAAAAGTTGATTTCTCCAAATTGGCACACAACTTGTGTTGCCGCAGTGTTTGGAGGACCTGTCGAATGTGGTGGAGGTGCTCTTCCCAAGTCTAGATGAAGATCAGAATGTCATCCAAGTACACCACTACAAATGAGTTGGTGAATGGCTGCAGGCATTCATCAACCTGAAAGGCATGACCAACCATTCGAAAATTCCCTCCTTGGATTTGAATGCAGTCTTCCACACATCAGAGGGTTCGATTGGTACCTAGTGATACCCAGACTTCAAGTCAATCTTGCTGAAATATTTCACCCCCTTGAGTTGGTCCAGAAGGTCATCAATCTGTGGGATCGGGTACCTATTCCAAACAGTGATCTTGTTTACTGCCTGATAGTCAATGCAGAGTCTCCAAGTCCCATCCTTCTTCTGCACCAACACGATCGGGCTCCCATAGGGCGATGAAATCGGCTGGATGTGACCTTTCTACAACAGCTCCTGAATCTGCCTCTTGATTTCGTCATTCTCTAAAACATAGCGTCGATAGATGGGTCCATTGGGCAGTGGTGCACCAGGGGTCAGATCTATGGGGTGCTTGACCTGGTAGTGTAGAGGCACCCCTGCGGGGGAGGAGAAGATGTCCTCGTACTCCTCCACGACCTTATCCATATGTTGTTTTCATGCAGCGGGGCCTTGTCTAGAGGTCATGGCCACAGTCTTCCTCTTTCCCTGAGGGCGGATCATTAGGAAAACAAATTTCATAGTTTTGGAAATGAGATTACTGCATTGTTTTGCAGTAACCAAAGAGATGGTGGTAGGCGGTGCTATCTACGATATCTTGTACAGCTTATTACCCAAAGTGATAATAATAGCACGAGGCCTAGACTCATACACAACATGTCTCTTCCACAAGTACGGTTGGCCTAATAATACATTAGAAACATCAAGAGGAGCAATGACACATAATACCTCATCCGTGAAGGGTTTGATGTTGTAGGGGAGGTGACATTGTTGACTGACGCAAAGGTCCCATCCTTGGTGCAACCACCCGATGTTGTATAGTTGTGGGTGTGTTGTGGTCGGCAAGCCCAGCCGCTTCATGACCTTTACCGAGATGAGTTTCTTCTGGCTCTCACTGTCGACAATGAACTGCAACGAGGAACCCTTTACCCACATCTTGGAATGGAAGAGACGCTCTGCCTCCTCTGGATCTTCATGGTGGAAACAGTGGCGTTGGGCTCCGCATCAATAATCTTCTTCCCCCTATCATTCCCCTTGTTAGGTTCTGATTCAGATTCGAAGCATGCATCCAATTCAAAATCCTTCAACTCAGCTACTAGTGATTGCTTGGCCCAACACTCACTTGTGTTGTGAGTGGAGCTCTTATGGAACTCACACCACTTCCCCGTGTCCTTTTTTGGCTTCGTGGTGTTGTTCTTTTCTTGTGGCTTTGGAAGGTTGTCCTAGGCTGCCCCACCTTGGCTTGGTCCTTTGTTCTGCAGTTTGGGGGTACCTTTCCCTTGCTTCTAATTTGCAGACCCAAAGTCTCACTTCTTCTGTTTGAACTTTTTCTCAATCTTGGTAGCATATCGGTATGCCACACCAAGCGAGGAGATGTTGAGGAACTCCATTTCCTCCTGAATGTATCTATGCAGAAAACTACGGTACTTTAACACCAAATGTTTCTTTGAATATTTGATACCCAAATTTGTGTGAAGGGTATGAAACAGATTCGTCATCTCATGCACATCTTGGTCCCTTTGCTGCGCAGCGTAGTCCACTATATGTATTTGTCCTCATAGCTCCCCATAGGATAATATTGTTCCTTGATGGCATCTCTAAAAGAATTCCAAGTGGGTGCGGCTGAGAACGGAGAGGATTCTCCCTCGCCCTATTGCTCCGAGTAGGTTTCCCACCAGTCCTTGACATGGGGGGCGGCTTTGAGGAGTGCGAAAATAATCTTTTCTCGGTCGGAAGAGTCATGAATAGAGAAATATCCTTCTAACATATTCCACCATCTATCTATGGCATTTGCATCTATTTGGCCCTCAAATATGAGAATGTCAAAGTTTACTTGTACCTTAAAAGGAGTGGCGCCTCCAGAGTGGCTATTGGATGTCGATGCGCCACCAGTGGGAATCCATTGAAGAATCTGGGCAAAGTTGTCCATCATCGCGTTCCTTTGTTTCTCAAGGGCCTCCTCAAGCAACATTTTGATAGGATCTCCTGCTCCCTCATCTTTCTTTTCTTCCCCCATGACCGGTCCTCGAGGTTTTCGAGGTTGATCTTGCAAAGGTTCAACCAGATTGAGCCCCAACTCCTTATACCCCGACCTCGTTGGGGACATGCAAAGAAGGATCGAGAATGAGAAGACCACTCTGAAACCACTGATCCAGATTTATGTAGGAACACAATGAAATACAAAAATACACATAAACACAAAGATGCAGCGGAAATAAGACTTCATTTCATTAATAACAAATGACTAAAATATGCTTACAGACAGAATGGAAATAAACTAGCTAGGGCGCTGGTAGCTTATCTCTGAGAAGAGATGTGGCAACTAATGGCCTCTAAATTGTGTTACAGTGAGGTTCGAAGGCCTATTATTATTGAGAAACAATGGAAAACTCTAAATATCCAAAGACCTAACCCTAGGAGATGAAACGCCAAGACTATGGGCCCCGTTTGGGTAAGTTGGTACATCAACTTGCCAGGGACGTAACTTTGGCATACGATCTTCATTTGACATGTTCCATACCTCGTTATAAATATCGATCCGAGGACTAAAAATTTTGGATGAGAAACATTAATCTACAATCCATGTTGCTCCCTGTTTTCCCAAAAAGCGTCGTTTAAGGCCTCAAAACGGCTCTGGAAGTTCAGGACCTGAAAAACTGCTAAAAATAGTAAACTGTGCGGAAACTGGAAAACTGAAAGAAGCAATGGTGGGGGTCCAAGTGGAATAGGTGGGTGGCCACCAATAACCACCTGTATCACAGATCCTAGACTATACTTGTCCCACTGGACCTTAACTTGGTCTACCGGATAGATCCTGAGATGTCGGACTCTACGGTCCAATATGCGTAACGGTTCTACCGTGAGAGTTCCCATGTCTGATACCTGCAATTCCTTCCAATTTAGCTTATGTGATTCATCAGCAACATAATAACATAGAACAGATACATGAAAAACATTATGAGTTTTATGCAAGTGGGGTGGCAGTACGAAACGATAGGCAACGAGTCCAATTTTCTCTTGGATTTTGAACAGTCCTATAAATCGAGGTGACAACTTTGTCCCCTTCCCAAACCATATGGTACTCTTATTACGCGTAATACAAATGAAAACCTGGTCTCCCACTTTATAACTTTGGTCGGTCTTGTGTGCATCCGCATAACTTTTCTGCCTATCATGTGCTTCCTTTAGCCTCTGCCTAATTTGAATCACCTGTTCCTCCATCTCTTGAATCAATTCTGGCCCAATTGTTACTCGGCCTTCTAATCTATCCCAACTCAATGACATTCTTCATGGCCTTCCATACAGAGCTTCGTAGGGTGGCATTCTGATGGAGCTATGAAAATTGTTATTGTAGGAAAACTCTAACAAAGGTAGGTACTTCTCCCAATGGGTTTGATTATCCATGACATACATCCTAAGCATGTCTTCCATGACTTGATTTACTCTCTCAGTTTTCCCATCTATTTCAAGATGATAAGTTGTGCTTAAGTTCAACTGAGTCCCTAGCGCTGACTGCAAACTTGTCCAAAACCTAGAGGTGAATCTTGAGTCCCTAACTGAAATGATCTTCTTAGGTATCCTGTGCAAACGAATGACCTCACTTACAAACATGTGTGCCACATCAGTGACATCGTAAGTGTCTCTAACCGAAATAAAATGAGCACTCTTGGTTAACTTATCAACTATCACAAGAATGGCATTGTGTCTATGAGATGTGAGCGGCAATCCTACAACAAAATCCATAGAGATGACTTCCCACTTGGACATAGGAACATCATATGGTTGTAGGAGGCCTGCCAGGTGGTGGTGGTTGGCTTTCACTTGTTGACACTCGAGGAACTTGGCGACGAAATGGACTACATCGTGCTTCATGCCTACCTAGAAGAAAAGCTTCCTCATGTCTGCGTACATCATCTTCACACCCGAATGCGCACAATAAAGTGCTCTATGGGCTTCCTTCAATATGATGCTTTGAATATCCCTATCTTCAGGGATGTACATCCTTCCTCGATATCTCAATAGTTCATCTGCTTCCATACTATATCCTTCATACTTTGGATCTAATTGCCTCCCACTCTGGAGGTTTGAAGTAACCTTTAAATACCAACTGTCTCCTTGGAGTTGCGTCAACACACGTTCCCTCAGATAGACCTTTAAGGGTACCAAGGAGAAGACATGTGGTCTCCTACTCAAGGCATCTACGACCACATTTTCCTTTCCCTTGATGTATGAAATACCAAAATCATACTCACTCATAAACTCACTCCATCGCCTTTTCTGAGCATTTAGATCCCTTTGAGTGAAGAGGTGTTTTAAACTTTGATGGTCTATTTTGAGCTCAAATTTTTTCCCCACAAGATAGTGCCTCTAAAGTTTCAGAGCTAGCATTATCGCTGCCAACTCTAAATCATGAGTAGTGTAAAGTTCCTCGTGTTTCTTCAGTTTCCTTGATGCATAAGCTATTACACCTCCATCCTGCATTAGCATGGCCCCCAACCCTTTCTTCGAAGCATTCGTGCAGACTGTGAAGTCCTTTTCCATATCTGGCACTCGTAGAATTGGCACACTAGTTAGTAACCTCTTAAGCTCGATGAATGCACTATCACATTCTTCTTTCCATTCATACCTGACCCCCTTGCACTGCAAAGTGGTGATGGGTTTCGCTATTTTAGAGAATCCTTCCACAAATCTCTGATAATAACCTACTAGCCCCATGAAGCTTCTCACCTCATGGGCATTTTTCAGCACTAGCCACTCCATAATGGCCTTTACCTTTTCTGGGTCCACAGAGATTCCTTCACCGGAAATGATATGACCTAAATAGTGGATCTTATTCTGGAAGAAGAAACACTTCGACAACTTCCCATACATTTTTTTCTCTCTAAGGTAGGACAACACCACTCACAAGTGTTCCTCATGTTCTCTTTCGTTCTTGGAATAGATGAGGATGTCATCTAGAAAGACTTGTACAAAACGGTCTAAGTACTTCTAGAATACTTCGTTCATAAGGCTCATGAATACTGCTAGCGCATTGGTAAATCCAAAAGGTACTATGACAAACTCGTAATGCCCAAACCGAGTTCAAAAGGAAGTTTTAGGAATATCACCTTCCTTAATCCTTAATTGGTGATACCCTGATCGCAAATCAATCTTTGAGAATACCACTGCTCCTTTCATCTAATCAAAGAGGTCATCTATTCGCGGCATTGGGTACCTATTTTTCACTGTAGCATGGTTCAAGTCCCTATAATCTATACACAGTCATAAGGAACCATCCTTCTTCTTCACAAAGATTATTGGTGCACCCCAAGGTGAGACACTGGGCCTTATTATCCCTAAGTCGAGTAGCTCTTTTAACTGCATCTGCAACTCACAAAGTTCTGGCACTGTCATCTGATACGGAGTCTTGGAAATTGGTTATGCACAAGGTTTTAGCTCAATAGTAAAATCAAGCTCCCTCTCAGGAGGTAACCTTAGTAACTCATTTGGAAAAACATCCTTAAATTCTGACAATATCGGGTACTGATATAAGGAGGGTCCTTTCCTTTCATTCATTGCTTCAACGACATAAAGTCGACACCCTTGCCTCATGCACCATTTAACCTTCATAGTTGAGATAAAGCGTAGAGACACTCGTCTCTGTACACCATGGATCTCTACTAGTCTTCCTTCATCGTCAACACAAAGCACCCTTTTTGTGAAACAATCTACCAAAGCTCGATGAGCTTCTAGCCAATCCATTCCAATGATTAGGTCATATGCCCCAAGAGCAGTGACGTATACCTTCAACCTGGTAGTACACACTCCCAGGTCTACTATACAATTATCGATGCTAGGTCCTACCGCTTGTTTTCCCCCCAAAGCCATCTCGACTTGTTTAAATTCATCGTGCTCGTAGGCTACCAACCCACTCTTTTCTAATGCTGATGGTGAAATGAAACTATCTGTAGCACCAGAATCAAATAAAATCTTAACATATATATGATTTAGCGTACCTGATGACTCCACCACCGTGGATTGATGTTATGCCTGGCAATTATTAACCATTGTGTAAATCTGGTGGCTACCACTTGCTCTTCCCATCGGGGCCTTTCCTTCTCTATGCACAAATCCTGATTGTAACTCTGGGCAGTCACGCTGGTAATGGGGTCCTTCGCACCCCCAACAGGTAACACAGGATTGAACCTGCGCATTGTTCTGTGACTGTCTCTGAAATGAGTTCCTTCCCCTGGGACCCATGCCCCTACTAGCTTCTCCCTAAGATGGTCGTGGACCTGCCTACGTTGTTGGTGATGAACGAGATGTTGCACTCGCTGCCATTGAAATACTTGTGGTGACTGTCGTTGGTGCGACTCTATTACCATATGGAGGTGGCCTTGATCTCCCTCCCCTGGTAGCTATGCTAGCATCGCACCATACTCGCCAATTCCTCTAACTTATGTATATAATCAAGCATCAACCTGACCCTTGTAACAATATGCACCACTCATATTAATCGCCCTTATGAATTATAATACCATGTGTCTCGTCATTCATCAAGTTATTTAATTCCTAAAATTAATTTACATAGTTCAATTCTCCTTAATCAAATAATCGACATTAATTAATTAATTAATTAATTAATTAACCATTTAAATTAATTAATCACCTTGATTATTAACATTAGTTAGTTTTACTTTGAATCATATATTTAAATATATACATGAATTTAAAGTATTACTTACTATTATTCATTATTATAATTTAAATATTATTATTATTATTATTATTAATTAACATTTAACTAACTTAAATAATAAAAGTTTAAACCTGATTAAAAAGATAATAAAAAATAAAATTAAAATAAATAACAATAAAATAAATAAAAAATAAAAATAAAACAATTTAAATTACAATTAAAAAGAATTCCAATAACTAAAATAAAAAGAATAAAAAAATGAAATAAAAAAATAAAATAAAAATAAAAAAAAACTTTAAAGTTGGGCAGTGGGTCCTCGCATGAGGCCCAGGTGCCCCCTTCCCCCAGTTCTCATCCCTTAACCCTAATCTCCTCTCACTCATATCTCTTCAAACCCTAACCTTGCTCGGTCCCTACTCATTTTTGTTTTTTGTCAAATTCTCTGCAGAGGTGAAGGATGAGGCTAACCATGGTCGTCCTTCTGCTCGGTTGACCCCTGTGTCCACGAGTTCAAGGACTAGAGGGTGCTTCGTGCACAGTGGCGCGTTCCCTTCGCTCTCTTTTTTTTTGGCGATTGGGCTCCATGTGAGGCCGCCCCTTGTGGGCTTATCCTCCATGTGATTAGGTGCTTGATTGATGGCTTCAACTTGTTTGTTGTAGGTTTGCTTGTCAATTTTTTGAACTTGTCTCGCAATTTTCTGAATAGGTCTGTCGTTTGTTTGTTTGGTTCACGGAGTCGAGGGTTCCATTCCCATCGATTTCCATAACCCGTAGCTCTCTTTTTTTTGACTCGGTGTTTGTGCTTGGTTTACGCGTGGGCTTGTGGACGCGTAGTGCACTTGTTACACCCCTAGTGGGATCTCTTCTTGGCGCTCTACCTTGAGCTCTAGATGGGAGTTTGGCTGGTGCGCTAGTCTTGTGTATTGGTAGAGCATGTGGCTTAGTGTTTGGTCGTGGGTTCAAAACCCATGAACCCCAAACTTATTTACCTCCTCCGTGGGCTCTTCCTTGGTGCTTGGTTTCAGTCGTGGTAGAAACGCCCTCGTGGGCTCTTTCCTCGACTTAGCACTTGGTGCAAGTGTTGGATAAAGATGAAGAGTCTCTTTCACGTTCACCTTTGCTCCTTCCTCACCTGGCAGCGGTGCCGTGGATAGTAGGAGGGTATTATGTTGCAGGTGACACAGAGTTTTTGTTGAACATGTGGGGTATCCACAAAGACCCCACTATTTGGGAATGTCCCATGGATTTCGAGCCAAAAAGGTTTATGAAAAGTGAGCCCAAGTATACCCAGGTGCTTGGCACCTAGTTGTTTAGCGTTGGCTTGTTTAGCATTGGTTTGTATGTCGTTTCTTTGAGTGATAGTGCTCGATGACTTGGCACCTGTGTTTGATACCTGGTGCATGGTTTGGTGTCTCTGTTTACTAACAAGACACTGGGATTGCCATGTGGACCTAACCTCAGGCTTTGAACGGTTGATTATGGTAAATAATAAGTGTTGTTGATGAATGCAGGTTCTGTGGCTTGAGAATTGTAGAGAGTGGCCTCCAGGCCCAAATGATTATTAAAAAAAACAATGTCATCCCAGATGTGAGTGGCCATGACTTTAAATATATACCATTTGGGTATGGGAGGAGGGATTGTTCAGGCATGCCGGTGGCCATGCACATTCTTAAGCTCACTGTGGGGAGACTGGTGCAGAGTTTCGACTGGACCGTTTCACAGGGCGTTGAAGGAGTAGATACGAGTAAAGAGTGTGGAATTATGTTGCATAAAGTGGTCCCATTGAAAGCCGCGATCAAACCTCGCCTCCCTCACCATCTATATTAAGTTATCGTTTGTGAAAAGTCCACTATGAACTTCAGATGAAGTGTTTTTATAACATCTAGTCGATTGGTATGTAGTCGATCGCTCCTGATAATATATAATAGCTTCGTAAAAAAGTTTAGGTTTTAAATAAATAAGATTTATCATTTACATGAATGCTATCCCAATTAAAGTTTTTAGGTTTTAAATAAAACTTGGAAATTCTGTATCAAGGATTTAGTATTAAGCTAAGGTATTTTTTTTTTGTTAAATCAAAATTTTGTATCAAAAGACTCTTCTAAAAACCATAAATAGTGCGTTGGTTACACATCAGTAACATAACTCAAAGCAATGTTGTTGCTACAACCCCCACTTTTTTTTTACAACATTTTTCATACCAAACATTAATTTATTTAACTTTATGTACATTTGCTATTGATAATGTGAAATTCCTAGCACTCTGTGTTGTTTGCTGAAGCAAGGTCCCTTCATGGGTTCCTCCTCCCGGTGGCTTGGTGTCGAGATTGCTTGGGCGAGTGGGGATGCATGGTAGCTCCGTGCAGCTCATGGTTCGTGTTTTGTGTGTTTATTTTTGTTAACATATATATTTGTTTATACTTTGATTAAAATTTATGTTTATGTAATATTTAATACTATATATATGTTTAATATATTAATTTAGGGGTATCCAGATATTTTGTCTTGTTTTTTTTTTTAGATTTCTATTAGATTTTTTTTATTTTTTTTATAAGTCCTATATTTCTATCATTTAACTTTTGTATAAAAAAAAAATTGCTAGTAATGATTCTTACAAGTGGACCGATGGATTTTACAAGTGAATAGGTGGATGGAGTAGAGATTAAAGAATAGAACAGGTCTGCAGGACTCAGGACTCTTTCCTGCTACTATCTCACCTACTCCAGAATTCCTATTAAGGTTTTTTTTTTTTTTTATCTTCAAGTTATTACAAGAGTTCCCAGGGTGTTCACAAGGGTTTGAGGGTATGGTAGATACCATGCACATGGAGTTTAAGGGTTTCTCAACTGCATGTCCAATATATATATATATATATATTGGACA
>ML778231.1:496418-510946 GCA_009831015.1 Picea engelmannii | reverse complement strand
CTCGAACTGTAGGTTAACGATTACCTAGTTCGAGAGGATCCACGATGTCGTGAGGGCAGACTGCGACAGTCACTCACGATGATTCTAAGGGGCGCGCAATAAGGCGGGGGCCTTATTCCTTAGATCCCTTAGTCTCCCACAAGCTCACCTGGCGGAGTGTTGACTCCAGGGGTTATAGAGTCTACCAATTCGTCAAGCCAGCGAGTGGCACCCTTGGAGCACGTGGTGCATCCTGAAGGGCACGTCGCGCAAAGAAATGCAAATCAGCGAGTGGCACCCTTGGAGCATGTGGTGCATCCTAAAGGGCACGTCGCGCAACAGAGGCAAACGAGGTGAGTGGCACCCTTGGAGCACGTAGTGCGTCCTGAAGGGCACGTCGCATGGATGATGATGATGAGACAACCTAGATGACCCTAAGACCTTAAACGCCTGATAAATTCTTACAACGCCTCCCCTAATTAAATTGTCGCCCTGTTCAAATCAAAACCTAAACTAAAACATCTCTAAGATAAATTTTGACTAGCCCTAAGAAAAGATCCTACAAAAATAAACATAGGGCGTAAACTAAAACCCTCCTAGGTGTTAATTAAAGTCTTCTTAAAAGTAAAGGGGGTAAAGTAATGGGGAAATAAATTAAGCAAAACCCTTGGCTTTTAAATGATAAAGAAGAAATAAAAATTTATTAAAGGGTGGGAGTATAAAAGCTAGGAATAAAAAAAATATATTTATCTTTTGAAAAGATTAAAAATCCGCATCTATCTTTTGGGTTTAAATAATAATAAAATAATAATAAAAGAGAGGAATACAAATGGAAATAAGGAAACTAGAAATAAAGGAACCTTAATATTGGAAAGTAGGGGACCTAGGGTAAAAAGCAAAAAGGAATCAGCATTTAAGGAGTTACTAAATTTCAGAAACTTCATTTTAGGAAAGTGATTAAAAGCATGAGAGGGGATCTAGGAACCCTAGGAGAAATTTAAGGAGCGATTGTGGGGGAGTGAGGGAATTTAGTCTTTTAATTATTAAAAAGAATTTAATTATTGGAGAACCCTAGGGATGAGTGACACTTGGACGGCGGAGATTGTTTAGAAGTTTGTCATTAAAAATTAATTAATTAATGATTAGGAAAGTAGGTGGGTCTCATTTTTTTCTATAAAAGAAAGGGAAAGGAAGGAAGAAGGGGATGAACGGTTAGCGTAACGTTACGCTGTCGAATTGTGGTTTGACGGATTTTCTTGTGAGGAGTTGGGTGTATCTCAGCTGTGTTGGAGTGGTAGCTCAGCCGTGGAGGCGAGCTGAGACGCTAGTCTATCTCTGGTTTTTGTGTGGCCCCTTTGCGGCTCAGGGGGCTAAGGGGGAAGCAGAGTACCCCTAGTGTTTGGCTGGGAGGTACCGGTGAGCCTTTTGCGGTCGACGAGCGGGAGCGGCAAGGAGCACGGGACACGGCACGGAGCGTGGGATGTCTCCGAAGCGGGCGAGTGGCTAAGGTATGATTTTAATTTTGGCAAAATTGTTTAAAAAGGGCTAGTGAAATTGTTTCTGATGTCTTGCTGAAAAAAAAAAGAACTTGTTCCTGGCAATTTGTTTTATAAATGGTTAGCGTCAAATTGGTTATGGCGATTCGTCTTATTTAAATGGTTACTGAACAAAAATTTGTTTATCTCTGGAATACCTCCTTCTATTCATTTTTACTCCTGGCATTGTTTACCTTCCGGCAAATCGTTTGGCCTGGCAGTTCTTTTCATCTTGGCAGTTCGTTCATGTCTGGCAATGCATTTTAATTTTTGGTCTGCATTTAAATCTCTATTGGCAACCCGGAATGTATCTGCGTTGAATGTATCTGCATAGTGAGTTCAATATGGCCTTCTTCTCTCTCTGTTTTGTTTTCTCTGCATTTTAGACAACTTTTCAAATTGTTCGCAACTTCAATTTTTTTTTCTATGACAGTTGCGAGCCCTTTTTCTAGCTCATTTCAATCTGTTGCATTTGGGCGCACTTTTGATCTGTGTTTAATGGTTTAGAAGGTCTGCATTTTTCTGAATACATTTGGGGCGTTTTAAATGACACGCCTGGTAAAGATTGGGTGTCTCTTTTGATCGGCGTTTTCAATGGTTGATGGCTGCGTCTTGCTGCTATCATGGGCGTGTTTTTTTTTGGCATTCATTGCATTGTGCTGACGTAGAAGGGTCTGTGTTGATCATAATTCGTTCAGCTTGGGCGTGAATACAACAGCTGCGTTTTCCTATTTTTGACTGCGTTGATTATGTGATCCTGTATCACTATCCAGGGACGAACTGTAACGCCGAATTTACTTCGTTCCTTAGTATCGCTGATTGTATTTGCTGTCCATATCCTTCTCCCGGTTGACAGTCCCCTTTATTTTCGCCTCTTTCATGCTTGGTTGGCGATCCCCTTTGCACAGTCTACACCGGTTTTTTTTTTTTCTTGATTTCGAGGGCCTCTCTTGGACGTCGGTCTGTAGATTGCGGATCCATAATATCGGATGGCTCACTGTTGGAGCGTCGTCCTCAGTTTTCACTCTGTTGTTTTCCTGTGGTCTTCGATGACAAACTTGAATTGCAAGTCGATACTGCCAATAACCATGAAAATATTCTAGCAACAATGTTTTGTAATGTTTGTTGTCACCGCGCGTTTACCATCCGCCAGATGCCTTACCTCACGACAGCCTGGGTAGTCGAATCTAAGTGCATTTCTACCTGTGCATGACAGCACCTCCCTTAACATTTGCGTGCCTGTAGGTAGCGTTTTTTTTGGCATTAAAGTAGGTATTGATAACGGCTGAATTCTCGACCTGCTAATTTGATATTGAATGAGTGGTAGCTCCAGCTGTCAGAATATTGAATTAATAGCAGAAGGGTTTTGTATTGTTTAAAGAGAAAAATATTGGTAAACGGACATGAACATGATAATATAGTTATGCGGTCCTTTATTTAATAAAAGTTTTGTTGTTTTCCATTTTACCGAATTAAGTTCTAAATGAATGCATGTTGTGTTGTTTTTTTTATTATATTTGATTTTGGAACTGATTCATGCATTTAACAGTTGATTAATGGATTTTCATCTTTCTAAAGAATGAGTAAGGTATTGTATATTTTCTTATGCGTAGGTATAGATGTGAATCTCTCGAATTAATAATGCTTCTTTTATTTCTAATCAAGGAAATAAATAGAAGAAGATCACTTTCGGAATGTATTCAAGGTTATATCCTTTTTATTTACTCCTTTCTCTAATTCAAGGAAAATATTCATTTGTTGACATTGAATGGTGTAAATACATTAGAAATACTTCATACATAAATTGTTCTCATAGGATACTATCCCCCTTTCATTGAGTAGTATTTAGTTTCTTTGAATTGATTTAATTATTCACATAACATACCCCTTCAGCCAAAAGATTCATTTTGAAGGAAATCTAAATACCAAAAATCTATGAAGGTTTATATGTTGTTACTATTATAGGGAAGTCTTAGTTATCATTGTTGATGCTTTCGGAATTGAGTATTTGTATACAATGCATGATTGAGAAGTATGAAACATGTAAGTGATTAACATAGTTGAATGCGTGTAACCATTCATATAATCTTGTTGCATTTGTCTCAAGGTAAATTTATAAATTGTTGATAAGTTGATTGGGGTTTGTGTTATTATGTTTTGATGAATAATTAATTGCATAATTTAAATGTGATTCCTCTTGTTGTGATGTATAATTGCATTTGTAGTGATTACAAAAAGGGGTGTTGGTATGTAATAGTTATGAATTATGGTTTTCATTCCAAAATAATACACTTATGACGATAATTTTATTGCTATAAGTAAGGAAAATGTTATGGCATACCGATGTCATGGAAATATTGTTTATAAATTTCCTAGTTGTAGTGTATTGTTGAATAGGAAATTGTGTTGTTCTTACCTTATAAACATGATGGCAAGATTAGAGTTGAAACATATGACCTATATTTAATTCAATGTTGTTGTAATTAGAAAGGAGATGATATGGTTATCTTGTTGCGATGTTAGTGTAGTCTCTTGACATTGATAAGACATACTCAGTGGAATGCCCAGATTTATAGGCATTAAATTACTCGGAGTTTGTAATGAGGGTTGTTGTTCATTTAAATAATGTTGAATTTGGGTTTTGTTGTCGGAGTCCTCTTATCACGCGCCATCTGTAAGGGGCGTATTGTTCTTCTCATTTACGTTGTTCTTGTTTGTATTCAGTTAATTGCTTGGTGTGTTGTGTCGGGTGGGATGTAGACACTTCCATGTTCCTCAGAACAGTCGCCATCCCTGAGACCTTAAATGGTTAAAATCGATGGGAACCTGGGCTTGAGCGTTGCTTATGTGTCTTGGAGGTCCTAACCATTGCAGGGTAGGACGGGCGGGAGGTCAGTCGCATTTAGCAGTCAGTTGTACTTATCGTGTGATCATCGTTTACGCATGTGGTTACGTGTCGTGTGTCCGGGTCATCTTCATATGTTCATCCTGGTTGCGTCGTATTCGTCATCGGGTGGTGACGCAGAGTCGAATGGGTTGTTGTTGTTTCCTTGTACACACGCACACACACACTTCCATAAACTCTGTATGATTATTGCAAACCCTAGTAGAGGCCATAGAGCCTTGTTACGGATTTGGTGGAGTTTGGTGTTTGTTCCAATGGTGAATGTCTCGAATGCTAATTTCAAGGTGGAGAAATTCAGTGGGAAAAAAAACTTTGAATTATGGAAACTAAATATGTGTGATATGTTGGTGAAACAAGTTCTACACAAGGCCCCCCCAATTTGGGTTCCCATAATAACCCACTTGCTCATCTATCTCCAAGCCCGATGAGACCTAGACCCTCCATCGAACTCCCCTGTGATGACATCCAATTACATTAATTGGGGCATAAATTGGCTAGACCCAAAATTCAATTTGAAAAGGACTGATATGGTCGAACTCATGACAGACGCTCAACGTTGGGACTCAAGAATGAGCGAAGCAAGCATCGAGTATCTCCTCAACTCCAGTCGTACAAGAAATCACCAAGAAATGGTGGCATACCTTCATTCGAAAATGAAGCAACAACACATCCCTGTGTTAGTTAGGAGTATTCAACTTTTACTCAGGTTTAATGGCGTAGGTATGCAACCTAGATTCCATCTCATTCAAATGAAATTCCGTTACTTTTGCATCAAAACAATTTTGAGCACATGAAGCACTTGTCCCTATTTTATTTCTTTCTTAGAGCTAGAAAATTCACAGTGTAAGAAAGGAACAAGCTCTGGGGGTGGTAATCATAGAGTGGAGCGAAATATGATTAAGAGTGCCTTCTCATGGCTCAAGAGTGATAGAAGATTTCAAGGAAAGTGCCCCAGTGGAACCAGAAGAACCATGATGAACAAGGGTTGGGTTAGAGATAGAGGAAAATTTTCCACCCTGATCCTACCTCTCCCACAAATGCATCAGGATGTCATCAAAGCAACAAAATCCTATCATGCCCAAACCCCTCCAACAACCAGGGAAGCCTTGGAGTCTCCAAAATAATATGCCTATCAAACAAGGCAACGAAATCCATATAGTGAGGTGGATGTTGTGATGATTGCTTGGATACCAGAAATCAGGTCTTCTAGGTTGAGGGATAAAAAGTATTACAAAATGGTGGATTTGAACTGGCACATGAATTCCTCGCTGGGGATATCTCTCACTGACAAGAAAGATACCTTCAATTACCTCTCCACATAGATGGAATATCTTCAACCACAAATCAAAGATCTTGACAAAAATCTCTATATTATGGTTGCAAGCACAGTGGGAATCCACTGCAGAGATCCAAATGTTGAAAACCCTTAGGTGCAAAAGGAAAATTTAATTCCTCATGTTGCTAATATTCCATGATTACTCCTTTAATCAATTGTTTTTAGTAGAATTTTTGTAGCCAGCATATGGCCAACAATTTTTTGTATAATTTTTGTATCCATCATATGGAAAAAAATATTCATAGAAATCACCATTATCATAGGAAACAAAACACAAGTGATAGTTTCTTTTTTTATAACTTCAGATTTATACGCCTTAGGAATCAGTTGAATTGCTTCCAGTCAGGCCTCCTAGTCAGCAGTGAGAAACAAACCACATGTAACTATATCCATGTAATTGTGTTCATATTTTATAAATATAGTTAGATAGCCTATAAAAAAACAAGGTCTACACAAGGCATTGGTGGGAAAGTCAAAGAAACATGTGGATATGATAGAAAAGGACTGGGAAGATATGGATTCAAGATTTCTAAGCACCATTCGTTTGTGTTTGGTATATGACATTTTGTTTAATATCATTGAAGAGGAGACAACAACAAACTTATGGAGCAGATTGGAGAACCTTTACATGGAAAATCCTTTATGAACCAAATCTACTTGAAGAGGCAATTATAGATCTTATGAATGAAATATGGTATAAAAATTGATGATCATTTAAATGTTTTCAATACTTTGATTTCTCAATTAACTAGCATGGATGTAAGATATGATTATGAATACAAGGAAGTCACGCTATTGTTTTCATTTCCTAAATCTTGGGATCACTTAGTCACGTATATGTGGTTTAGCACAACAGCCATCATCGAATATCGTATTTTTGTGGGAGCCATGTTGTCTAACAAGGTTTGAAGAAAATCCAGTTTTGAAATCTCAACATCAGAAGCAATGGTGGCTAGAGTTTGATCTAAAGAAAGAGGGGAGAACTTGAGAGGTACATCGAGATGTAATTCAAAAGGAAATAAGGGTAAGAAAAATTTTGGTACTCTAATAAATTAGGACATCTCAAGAAAGATTGTTAGAAGAGGCAATTATCCAAGGAAGAATCCACAAAGGAAGCAAATTCGGTTGAGATAAGTTAATGTATGGTTGATAAAGTATTATATGTTTGTAATTTTTCACAATATCATGAGGCATGGTTATTAGATTCTAGTGCTTCTCATCACATGTGTTTACATAGAAGTTAGTTTTCTTCTACCAATCTATTGATGGCGGTTCTTTTTTCATTGGAATTGATGTTTCTTGTAAAAAATTTGGGATTGGAAGCATTAAGATTAAAATCTTTGATGGAATTGTAAGGGTGTTAAAAAATGTAAGACATGTACCTAAACTTAAAAATAATTTAATTTCCTTGGGAGTTTTGGATTCTGGAGGTTATAAATGTACATGTCAACGTGGAGTACTGAAGGTGTCCAAGGGAATTTTGGTGGTAATGAAGGCTACAAACATTGGGAACTTTTACCAACTAGAAGGGAGTATTGAGATAAATGAAGCAATGATGTTATATGAGGAAGTAAATGAAACTACTTGTTTATGGCATTAGAGACTAGGCCATATGAATGAGAAAGGGCTCAAGTTATTGATAAACTGTAAGTTACTTCCAAGTTTAAAATCTCTGAATTTGAATTTCTGTAAGCATTGTGTTTTTTGGAAGCAATGTGGACAAAAGTTTAAAATAGATAGTCATACAAGTAAATGTATCTTTGATTATATTCATTCATATGTCTAGCACATGTCTGGGGTCCATCCCCTACAGTGTCTTTTGGAGGATCATCATATTTTGTTACATTTATTGATGATTACTCTATAAAGGTGTGGGTTTATTTACTCAAAAGAAAAGCTAATGCGTTTAATGTATTTAAGCAGTTTAGAGTTTTGGTTGAAAAGAGCAATGGTAGGTCAATCAAGTGTTTTAGAACATATAATGGAGGTGAATTCACATCCTTGGAATTTGAAAATTATTGCAAGTTAGTTGGGGTTGAAAGGAATAAAACCATTTTTTATACTCCTCAGAAAAATGGGGGTGTTGAATGCATGAACATGACTCTTCTAGAGAGAGAAAGGAGCATGATAAGTAATTCCAAGTTGAAAAAAGAGTTGTGGGAAAAATAAATAATTACAGCTTGATATCTAATAAATTGGTCACCATCAGCTGCAATAGACTATGAGATTTCAGAAGAGGTATGGATAGGTCATTCGTGTGATTATTAAAATCTGAAAAATTTTGGTTTTGATGCGTATGCTCTTATTTCTAAAAATCATTGTTCTAAGTTAGATCCTAGATCAAATAAGTATGTCTTTTTTGGTTATGGTGATGGAGTTAATGGATACATATTGTGGGATCCTACTTCCCACAAACTCATCATTAGGAGAGATGTCATATTTAATGAATCTTCTCTCATAAAATTAGACATGGTAAGAGTTGAAATGAGACAAGAACAAGTATCTCAAATTCAACAAATTCAATTGGAGACTCGTCCATCTATAGAAAAGGAGGAACCTAAATAAACTCCCAAATAAGAAGATGAGGTTATAGAAAATTTCTAGGAAAATGTGGAAATGCCACAACAAACTCTAAGGATATCTACATGGGCCAAGAATTTCCCCACATGGTATGAAGATTATGTTTCATCTATTGCTTTCATTTCTAATGATGGGGAACCTAGTTGTTATCATGAAGTAATGGATGTTATTGAAAGTGATAAATGGAAAATAGCAATAAAAAAGGAAATGGATGTCTTGGAGAAGGATAAAACATGGGACCTTGTAGAGCTCCCAAAGGGAAGGAAAGTTGTTGGTTGCAAGTGGGTCTACAAACTGGAGAGAGGTGTTGATGATAAAGTTGAAAATTAAAAAGAAAGACTGGTAGAAAAAGGGTATTCTCAAAAGGAAGGTATTGATTTCCATGAAAAAATTTCATCGATTGTTAAGCTTGTTTCTATTCGTGTTGTATTAGCACTAGTTGCTTTACTTGATCTTGAGTTAGAGAAGTTGGATGTTAAAACAACATTTTTACATGGATATATATATATATATATATATATATATATATATATATATATATATATATATAACAACCAGAAAGGTTTGTTCAGGATCACAAAAGAAGGTTTGTTTACAAACTCAAGAAGTCATTGTATGGCCTGAAGCAGTCTCCCAGGCAATGGTACAATAAGTTTGACTCCTTCATGGTGAGACAAAATTTTACAAGAAGTGAGTATGATCATTTTGTTTACTTCAAAAGGTTGGAAAATGTCATATTCATTATCTTGGTGTTATATGTTGATGATATAATTTTAGCAAGAAAAAGCATGTTTGATATCAGTAGGTTAAAGGCTCAGTTGGCTAGGACATTTGATATGAAGGATCTTGGAGCAGGAAAACAAATCTTGGGCATAGAAATACACAAAGACATGAAACATGGTAAGTTGTGGTTATCACAACATAAGTATATGGAGAAAATACTTATGAGAATTGGTATGAATAATGTGAAACCAATAAATATCCCTTTGGCTTCCCATTTCAATAGTTCTTCATGTTTATGTCCTAGTAATAAGGAAGAAAAGGATTATATGTCTCGTGTAATGTATGTTAATGCAGTAGGAAGTTGAATGTATGTGATGGTAAGTACAAGACTAGATAGTTCACATGCAGTTGGTGTTGTTAGTAGATACATGGAAAATCTAGGTAAAGAGCATTGGGTAGCAATGAAATGGGTGCATAGATATCTTAGAGGCAAAAGTGATTATTGTATCACCTGTAATGGTTGTAGTAATTCAATTTTTGGTTATGTTGATTCATATTTTCCAGGTGATTTGGGCAAAAGGAGATCTACTTCACGTTATGTCTTTACTCTTGCAGGAGGACCTATTTGTTGGATGTCAAAGCTTCAAAACATGGTTTATTTATCCACTACTAAGGAATAATATGTAGCTACCTCACATGCTTGCAAGCAGGAAATTTGGTTAAATGGTTTATTGGGTGAGTTTGGGAAGATGCAGGACAAGGTGAAAGTATTTTGTGATAGTAAAAGTGTTATTCATTTGGATAGAAATCCATCTTATCACAGTAATACTAAGCATATTGTTATTAAATATCATTTTGTAATATAGGTTATTGATGGAGGTGGAGTAGCACTTGAGAAAGTCCATACTCGAGAAAATTGTGCAGACATGTTTACAAAACCAATATTGTTAGAAAAGTTGCGATGGGTTTTGGATTCTCTTGGCTTGTAGAAAAGGTGATGAATGAACCTAGGCAAGGTATCAGGTAAATTGTTGTCAAGGTGGATATTGTTGAACATGTGAAAACCAATTAACCAAAAATAGGATACAATGGTTCGAGGTAGTTTAGCTCAACTGGTTCATAACCAATTAAACCAAACTAGGATTTGGAAGTTAGATAATTATTATAGTCGGTTTATGTAACTATGGATGTTGTGATATATATGTGTGTATCCCATAGAGGAAAATAGTAATAGAATTTTGTAAAGCCTATTGTTGTTGGTTTATTTTGTAATCTCCGAAATTGAGAAATAAGAATAATTGATTCTTTTGTCTTTTGTTATTGTTTTTTGTAACTAATTGTATCTTGTTTGCTGACATTCTCTATGCTTGGGTCCCCAACAGGATCGACCCCCCCAAAACAATAATGAACAAGAAACATTCAAACCAATGTCTAGAAGGTGCAAGAAGCAACAACCCAAGGGATCTCAAACTACAATAACATTAACGTATTTTAAATCCTTGAAGATCTAGAGGAAGTAGAACAAGAAAATCCAAAGACTCGCCCTAAACTAGTAGTCAAATATCAAAAGGAAATAGATAATTCAACTCCTTCTATCACAAAAGTGTTGAACCTGGATGCATAAAACAAATTAATGAATAGAAAAAGGAGGAGAATGAAACAATCACACACAACATGTTGGATCACTGAGAGGGGGGGTGAATCAGTAATAGAGAAATTTAATCCTTTTTAACCATATAATCCAAGTGTTATCTCAATGAAGCATTATCATCCAATAATTGCAGAGTAAATAAGCAATGAACAAATGAACAAACATACATAGAAACAGTACACCAGTGTTTTATGTGGAAACCCAAATCAGGAAAAAACCATGAAATGTTTTTTCTTATATGTCTTGAAGAATTACATTCATTGGAAGCACCAACTTCCTTTGTTTTCCAGCTGCAACTAGAAGGAGGCTCCAACCCCCTAGTTTCTCAAGCTACAACCTAAGGGAATCTCCAACTCCCCAATTCTCTGGCTACAACCAAAAGGAGGCTACAACCCCCTATGTTCTCCAGCTACAACTAGAAAGTGGCTACAACCACCTGTCCTTGCCCCGTCCTGCCACCTTGAAGTAGAAGTAGAATGATGGAACCATTGTCAACCTGTCAATGTGAGATATACCATTGTAAACCTGTACCAATAAATCAGAACCATGCATCAACCTGTACCTCAACCTGTAATCAACCTGTACCATAAACAAGTGCATCAACCATGCACCAACCTATACCAAATAACCTGTAATCAACCTGTACCATAAACACGTGCATCCAACCATGTACCAAGTATGTTCCAATAATGTGACAACTACTCATCAACTATGATTCATCAATATGTACCAACATCATCAACTATACACCTCATGTATGTGCCAACGCATCAACTACTTGTCTAAACCATGTACTCAACATGTACCTCAACCAAAATCCCTCATCAATTTCATCATCCAAATATTATTTATAGCTATGTAATAGACCTGGTGTATATGATCACATTCCTGCAAACCTTCCTTAACTTGAACAACAAGAGACTAGCATTTTTATCAAACTTTTCTTTAGTCTCACATGCCTAGTTTTGGATTAGTCAACAACCCTAACTTGAAGTAATCATAACTTTGTACCTGTAATGTATAAAGATATGAAACTAATATACAATTTTCTTCAGTGTTTTTTATGCAATTCCTCCAGGTTTCACTACTTGGAACCTCTCAAAAAAGGATTTATAGCAAAAATGTCATACCTTGTTGAATTATGTCTTATTCTAGAGAGCGGCCTTGTAGAGCGTGCCCCGCACGAAATATTTGTTGAATTGATTTGAAACTATTACAAAGAATACTATAGATATACCCTAACCAACACATTTTGTTTCACTAAATTCGGATCTGTTATGAAGAAGTTATGACGTTTTAACCCTAAACACCTGCTTTTGACTAGTTTCAGGACTAGCCACAACCCCTATTTTCCACAGAGTGTAACTCCAAAAATACAATGACCCAAAATATGAATTTTTTACCACATATACTTGGATATGTTTTATCAATGGAATAGAAATTTCACAGTCTGAATCATTATAGAAAAAAAGTTATAGCGAAAATGGTGAGATGACCTGTAAATAACATACCTTAGAAAGCAACATCAAAAGAATTTATCCTTCCTTGCATTTCGGCCTTCTTTTCTTCACCTTCCCTCAGAATTCCAACTTAGATATCCTTGGTTACCTCAGACACCTATATATATTCAATATTCTCAAGTGTGATTAAAATGAGAGAGCCTTGCCTCTTATTTATACTCTCCAAGTAGCTTCCTTAAAAACATCTTCTAAGTCACTTGGCCCCACTTTCCTTATTTTAGGGTTAACCCACTTCTTATTTCTCCATTAAATTTATTATTGAAATAATTTATTTTGTATTCACTTTGAATTATCATACACTCATTACTTAACTTTATTATTTACCTTTTAAAATCTCTTAAACCACTTTGACTACTTTGACCTTTTGGGGCTTCTAGATGACATATGAGGGTCCTCCAACTTCGTAAGGCCATAACGCTCAAACCGTTAGGATTTATGTGACGTTCCACATACCACCAGAAATGGAATGACATGTACTATCATATAGAATAGTATTATCTGAAAATATATCATAACTCATACCGTTATCCATCAAACAAACTTGGGTCAATTACCCGAACCTAGGGTCTCCAACTTCTCATGGCCATAACTCTCTAACCGTGAGGAGTTATGTGACGTTCCACATACCACCGGAAATGGAATGACAAGAACTATCCATCTAGGATAGTTTACCTGACAAATTCATTATCCTTCATCTCATTATTCCACAAATAAGGGTGGGTTATTTTACTCTGCAAAGCGTCTTCCCGTGAGGGCTTTCACCATAAGGGGACCACTTTGGAGTTCATCCATATTTACTTCTTATCAACCATGACAAGACAATAATGAGTAATATTTAAATCAAACAATCTTGGGTCCATTACCCAAACCTTTGTGCTACGGGACTTTCTTTAAGGGTTGACATCAATGACAACCAACCTTAATCAACAATCTCCCCCTTTGGCATTGATGGAAACACTCTGATGCAATACTGAAATCATATCACTCATGCTCCCACTGGAACCATGCCTCTGTCCTTTGTATATGATAAATTTTCCTATGTCTTATGTATCTAATAAATCTACTCCCCCTGGAACCATGCCTCTGTCCTCTGCATCTGATAAATCTCTCCCCCTTTGTCATCAATGGAAAAGGTATCTTTCCATCTGGGGTTGCTCCCCCTAACTGAACTGTCCTCTTATGGTGCTTCCTCGTGTAAATCTAAGAAATATAAGACAAGCATTCAAAAAGAATTCATTTTGGAGTAGAAATAACTCCAAGTCTTTGGCGAAGATATTCAAAGGTGTCCCGTGGAAGTGGTTTTGTAAAGATGTCTGCCACTTGTTTTTTTGTGCCCACATACTCAACTTTGATGTTTTTTCCTGCAACTTGTTCCCATAGAAAGTGATACTTGATTGGAATGTGCTTCGTCTTGGAGTGCATCACTGGGTTTTTTGAGATACTAATGGCACTTGTATTATCACAATATATTGGAATGGGCTCATCATACTCAACCTGTATATCTGTCAAAGTTTGTTTCATCCAAAGAACCTGTGTACAACATGTTGTTGCTGCAATATATGATGCCTTGGCTGTAGATAGCGATATTGATGATTGTTTATTTCTTAGCCATGATACCAAACAATCACCTAAGTAGAACGTTGCTCCACTGGTTCTTCGTCTGTCATCAATACAACCTGCCCAATCTACATCTGTGTAGGCAATAAGTGATAGCTCCTTTCCTTTTGGATACCATAATCCAAACTCTTATGTTCCTTTGAGATAATTGAAAATCCTCTTTACTGCTAATACATGTGATTCATTTGGTGTTTCCTGAAATCATGCCACTTGTCCAACTGCTTGCATTACATCTGGTCTGGATGTTGTCACATATAGTAGGTTGTCAATCATTGACCTATATTGCCTCTGATCTGTAGACTTTGAATCATCATCTTTTCTCAACTTACAACTGGTTTACATGGGAGTGATAAATGGTTTGCAATCTTCCATTCCGAACCTCTTTAGCATTTCTCTGATATACTTGGTTTGAGAAATAAAAATTCCTTGGTTGTTTTGACGTATTTGAAGTCCCAGAAAGAAGGATAGTTCTCCAAGTAACGACATTTCAAATTCATTATGCATGTCTTTTGCAAATTTCTGCCTTAACCTGTCATCACCACTACCAAAAATAATATCATCAACATAAACTTCAATTAATAAAATATTACCTTGACTTACCTTGATGTAGAGGTTGTTGTCTGCACTTCCTTTTCTGAACCATGCCTACTGCAGATACTTATCCAGTCTGGAGTACCATGCT
>ML778231.1:466198-484325 GCA_009831015.1 Picea engelmannii | reverse complement strand
CAAAGTGTTTTTCTATTGCTATTTCGTATATCATTTCTGTGTATTGTGAAGATTATGTTGGATATTTTACTGTTATTCTGCCATTTCTAGCATTTTATTTCTGTTCTGCATATTTTATATATCTGGTATCTTGCACTTCACCTCTCAACTCCAAGATGATTTCGATGGAGTAGGCAATCCATCGGTTCAAAAAACACGGGCTACCAAAAAACATGTGCTAGAAACCAAGACTCTTGACCTAAATTTCCCCCATGACCAAAAATCCAGCCAAACTTCCCTCAAAGACAATATCTGGGAATACCACATGCTCCCCCCTATCACCTAGGTCGCCTAGACTTTTACCAATGACATTTCAAAAAAGGAACCAAGGTACGCATTTCTAACTAGGTTTTACAACCATATTCCCATTTACATATAAAGACTCCACCTTGAACTTTGGATTCAAAAATCTTCATCGTGCCATCTCGGTGGGCAACCAAGTCCTCCTCACACCAGAAATCTCATCTATGCAAAATGTCAGCTTCGCATTCCGCGAGCTTGACCTTGAGATCATGACCATCTCCATTGCTACCGTTGTTGCATCCAGTGTCGCCTGACACGTTTATTCACCCTTTAGGTCTAAACAAAATACACATCTCTACCTAGATGTGTGTCACATGAAGTGGAAATCCCTCAATACATTATCTCTAACCTCAAGCATTGAGACATCAAATGTCACACCACAAAGATAGTTTCATTATTCTTCTTCTCAAACCCATATGCCAATGAAACAACAATAAGTTAATTGATTATTCTCAGGACTTCCAAGCCAACAATCTGACCTACATCCTCGTCCCATTCACCCTTGGAAAATTAGTTCAATTCAGGGGGTTTTCTACGTTAATTCTCTAGAGACCCCTTTATGTCTGCCTCTTCCCATAGAAACCCACGCTCTACACAATAAAGGAACAGAAAAGAATCAACCTAATTCTTCCCATGCCTCGATCTATCGAGCAAGACAGTGCATGATCCCGAGAAAAAAAAAATACTTCTTTTTCCCCTCATGTTGTTTCTTTCCATCATGGAGAAAACCACCATCGGGATCAGACCCTCCCATGCACACGGCTGTGTGGCCTCCTCCTCACAATTCCCACCAAGGAAGCGAGTTCAAGTCCTGACATGCCCTCCACCCTCAATATGACCGACATATAATGGGTGGTCTCCTTCCTTTGCAACTATGCAGACATAGACGACGTCAAAATATCCATCAGGGTGTCGCTCTCGAACTCCAGATTCTTTATGTTGAGGTCCCAGATGAGAAAGATGTTACCCTCATCCTCCACGCAACCTGCATAGTCCTGGATGCCCCCCTTATTGTGGCTCAACTATACCTCATCTGCACATGAGCTCTCAAACTCAAGCGATCTCTTCTCTGCACTCGAGACAACAAACTCTCCTCTATGTGCCCTCGACCTTTAGTTTGGCTCTCCTCCTCTCTCACATGCAGCCATCACTTACACCTTAGCTCCGATACCAATTGTTGAACATGGCTACATAAAACAAATTAATGAATAGAGAAACTAGGAGAATGAAACAATCACCACCCAACAGGAAGAGCCTCATTTGGGGTCTCGGCACCCTCTCAAGAGAAGGATCCAAAAGTTGATGAAGATAAATCTAAAGAAGAAATGGAAGGAGGGGAAGTGAAGCATATTGATAGTTCCTTTGCAAAAGTTTTGAGAAAAGACTTGTGTCCCTCACCTCCCTTAACAAGGGCAGGGAAATCATGCCAACAAAGAAGAGAGAAAGCAATGGAATAAGAAATTATGATGGGAACAAAGCAAACTCTGGACACTCTCATGTTTAGTGGAAGAAGAGTTTCCCATAAAAAATAATTATGTGTCATTTTTGCATTATTTTGTGTGGACAATTTGTTTGAATTTACTCATGTAATTGAGAAGCAATTAGTCTTAGTTATGATAGAATAGTGATTAGATCACTTGATTTTCATCTATTGATGAAAAAATATATATTTTGTATGTTAATTTATCATAAATCTTTTGAATTTGTATTTTTGTTATCTAAATACAATCATTTTTAATATAATATTTTCCAATTTCAATTAACAAAAAAACACTTTACTTCTCTTAACAAAAATGTATTTAAATCAATATTAAGATTATCACAAATTAAGAACTCATTTGAGATAAGAAACCCTCATAACCGGTTAGAAAATAAAATCCAACATAAATATGAAGACAAAGTGAAAATCCTTAACACAAAAGTTCCTCTAGAAAATGAAATCCAACAAAAATGTGATGACGAAGTGAAAATCCCTAACACAAAAGTTCCTCGTGAACAAAACTTAAATCATAGTGAAAGTATAACGAGGACATATTTTTCAGCAAATCTCTTAGGCTACACCAATTGAAGGTGGCATTGAAGTATATTGATAAGTAAGAATAATTAAATTAAGATAAATTCATTTCGTGGTAGTTTAATAGAAGTATTATTATGGTTAAAATAAATATTAATTAAGTTGATTGTTTAAATTTTCTAGAAGTAAATTATATTAAAGTTTTTTTAAAAGATTTAACTACAAGTAGAAGATTTTAGCAATTATTATAATTAACTAAATTATTGTAATTAACTAGTTGTGAAAATTTACATATTCAAATTAACTAAATCTATAATAAATCAAAAATACAAGATTTTAGCAATTATTATAATTAACTAAATTATTATAATTAATTAGTTGTGAAAATTTACATATTCAAATTAACTAAATCTATAATGAATCAAAAATACAGTGATCAAGAATATCAAATATGATATCTATGTTTAAAGGAAAGTGAGAATGATTAAGAATTGATGATGGTAAATATAATTTGATGATTTTTACACTCTACTCTACAATTTAATATAAAATATTAAAAAAATAATAAAACATTAAAAAATTAATTAAAAACAAAATATTAATAATAAAATAATTTAAAAAATTATATTAATTATATATAACTACCATAAATTTTTATTATTTAATTATTATTTTTTTAATATTTAATTATTATTTTAATGATTTATATTACATTAACCTATCTTCTTATTTAATTAGGTACAAAAGTTGTAATATATTAAAAAATATATTAATATATTAAAAAAACATATTAATATTAATATATTTTTTAATATTAATATTTTTTAATATATTAATATGTTTTAATATATTTTTTAATATTAATATTTTTTAATACTTTAATATTAATGTATTAAATTATCATAGATTCATCTTAACTTCAAATTTATTAAGTTTCTAGAGGGCTCAATTTTTTGTAGGTGTAAACCTTTAATTTTTCTTAAGTTTTGCACTCTAAAAAACATTTGGGTTGTCTAAATGTTTTAAGTTTTTTCCTTTTTTGTCGGAAACTGATGCACGAAATCACAAATTTTTGTTGTTTAAATTGCATTTATGAATGCACAAATGGATTTAATATGTTGAAAAGCCTTTGGGGCACTAGGATTACACAAAATTAATCACTCAAATCTGGAGATACAACAATTTATGACAGAACAAATATCCCCAGTAAAAAACCAAAACTTAAAAGGTTTAGACTACTACAATCATCAATTACATGGCAGTTGATGATTTTAAAATATAATTTGATGACTTTATAATGATTTTAAAATACAATTTGGAAAGGAGTAGAGATTAGGTACAATTTTAAAAATAATTTATTATTATTTTAATAAGAAACATATATTTACATTTTATTAAAAGTGTATATATAAGGTTTAATAATTATATTTTGTAATATAAATTAATTTAGTATAATATTGAAAAAATAATAGTAATATTTATATATTAAAATAATTAAAAAAAATTATAAATATTATTTATATATAAATAAAGGAAAAAGTAATTTCATATAAAAAAAAAATTATTTTTTATTATAAGTTTAATTGGAATTATATCATTTTAGATTTATCTTTTTATTATAAGTTTAATTAAAATTATATCATCTTAGATCTATTTGAACAGAAGATTTATGAAATGTTTAGAGAGATCAAATTTCTAGAGATAAAAACTTGGAAAATTAAAATAAAAATAAATTAATTTAAAATTATATATAATTTGATATTATCGTATATCTATATATTATAGAACATAAATATCTAACACATTAACATTAATGTGATTTTAAATTTTTTTACAATTGTATATGGTTTTACCTTAGCTACATATCACAATCCAAGTTCCAATCACAAATTCTACATGTTAATATCCTTAACTACCATGTTTGTCTAGTGGGGCACGTGAACCTTTGGCGTCTTTCATGGCAAATAGAATAGCAAGATCACCTTAAAATAAAAAAGAAAAATCCATAATGTATACACGCATTTTCGTAGTAAAAGCAGTCATCTCTTGATTTGACAATACACCAATATTCATTATTTATTTGATAATTATAATTAAAAGGCAAGGTGTTGTTACAATTAAGGGTGGAAGAGATTTATGTGTGTTAATCTTATTTGAAAAAAAAAATATAACCAAACATAAAGTCATCTTAATACTATGTCTTTTAACCGATCATAGTTTACATCCAAAATGGGATTGAGGATCCAACGAACTCAATTTGAAAGGATGTTTTTCATGATTTAGGTTTGTTGATAGGGAATATTTATGAAAGTTTGTTTTTCATGATTTAGGTTTGTTGATAGGGAATATTCATATCAATGTAGAATTGAGATTTTTCCAAGTAAAAGCGAGAATTGATTATTAAAAATATTTGAATTGAACTTTTCAAGATCAAATTGAAAATGGGAGTCTAGTGTTATAAGGGATTCGTTTGAGTTTTTCATTATTGCATTGACACATATGTGAAAAATATTTGAGCTTAGAAGGAATTATATGATTGTTAGAATCAAATCCAACAGATTCGGATGCTTTCTAGAATAATTTCCAAAAAAAACTTGTTTTGTAGTTGAAAAAACTTTATGTTTTTTTTTATACTTTGTTTAAAAATAAAATAAAACAACCTTCTGCACATTGTATAAAACACTACAACACGTATTTATGAGACAAATGATCTCTATTTTGCTTTAAAAAAAACTCACTGCAGCATATTTTGTGATCAGAAATCTGTATCAAATGAAAAATTACCGCAACCCACAAGAGTCTAATAAAACAAAGCTACACCAATGCACAGCTCTGTAAAAACAGAAAATAAAATAGCAGAAATCACAAGGGCATTCGATCCTCTACTCTTCCACACTTAGATAGAAAAAAACAACTTTAAATGCACATAATAGTTGCGTTGAGGGCCATTGCAGTCGTTTAGGAAAAAATGAAGCGTGGCTAACTAACACACAGTTGGTAGAATCTAGTTTTACATCTGGAGTTCATAACCTGGACAGATGTTGATTGATTGCCTAAAAACTAGGCATCAGTTATTTCAATCTCCCCTTTGATGTCAAGTTTTTTAATTCCTAGTAGCAGTCTAAGATTTGATAATTTATCATTTGGAAGAGATTTCGTGAAAATTTCTACAAGTTGATCTTCAGATCGACAAAATTCAAAAGAGATGAATTGTTGTTGTACAAGATCTCGTATGAAGTGATGTTGAATATCAATATGTTTCTTCCTGTTGTGGAATACATGATTCTTTGTCATGGAGATTGTGCTTTGATTGTCACAATAGACTTTGATTGGCGTATTGACTTTCATTTCCAAGTCTTCAAACAATATTTCCATCCATATGGCTTGTGTACTTGTTGATGACGTTGCAATATACTCTGCTTTAGTCATAGATAGAGCAACGGTGGGTTTCTTTTTGTTGCTCCAAAAAACAGTATTTCCTCCAAAGAGAAAATCATATCCAAAAGTTCTCTTTTGATCACCCAAGCAACCTGCCCAGTCTGCATTTGTGTATGCTACAATATTGGAATCATTAGTGGCATTATAAAACAATCCAAAAAAATTTGTACCACTTACATATCTGAGGATTATTTTGGTTGCACGCCAATGAGACTCATGACGTTGATGCATGAACCTAACAACCAAACTCACAACAAACATGATGTATGTTCTAGTGGTTGTCAGATACATAAGACTGCCAATCAGATATTTATAAAGAGTAGAATTACAGAGCCTTTTTAAGCCTATAAACATTATCTTCTTTACCTTTAACAATGAAACCTTGAGGCTATTCAACACAAACTTATTCCTTCAAATATCCATTTAAGAAAACAAATTTAGCATCCATCTTATAAACTGTTAACTTTAACTGAGATGCAATGGAAATAAAAGTTCTTGCAGTTTCAAGTCTTGCTACTGGAGAAATTGTTTCCTCATAGTCAATGCCTTCTTGTTGCACATATCCTTTTGCAACTAAATGTGCCTTGTGCTTTGAAATACTTCCATCCATATTAAATTTTAACTTGTAAATCCACTTTACACCAATAGTAGATTTTCGATGAGGAAGATCAACTAACACCCATGTATTATATTTTTCAATCTGTGACATCTCATCCTCCATGGCTTGCACCCATGGATCATCAATACAAGCTTCTTTAAAATTAAAAGGTTCAACATGGGCAGAAGAAAAAAGAGAAAAAGTATCGCCAGCATACCTAGATGTCTCATATATCTCCTTCAAACTTCTTGTTTTTCTAGGAGGGCTAGATGAAGATCTTAATTGTGTATCAACATGAGATCTTGATATCAGAGAAGATGAAGATGAACTTGATGGAGAACTCCTTGAAGGTGAGCCTGCATTTCGTATAGTAGAGGGCTACAAAGATTGATCAATGTTATCAAAAATTAAGTTTTCAATATGTGGAGTAAGCACTTTATCTTCCCCTTCATTCTTGTGATAAACTCCCCTTCAAAAACAGTCTTGTAGTTTTTAGAATTTAGCTCCCCTATGTTAATCAGTTATGCTTTAAAATTGGAACAAACAAAGTATCATGTATATACATACAAATTCCATTCTTGAATTTTAATGCAAGGGTACCTTTTCCCCTTACTTATGCCTCATTATCATTGCAAAAATTTACTTTCCCTTTCACACTCTCTTCTAACTTTAAAAATATTTTTTTGTTTCTTGTCATATGATTTGAGCAGCCACTATCTAAAAGACTAAATACCATACAAAATCGTCTTTGGCATCAAAATTGTTACATGTGAGAAACAAATTTTGTGAGTTCTCACCTTCATCTTTACTAAAACTTGCTTGAGCAGTGTCTCTTTTCTTCTTAAAACAATAGATTTCAAGGTGACCATCTTTATTACAATAGCTACAATGAAAGTTACCTCTCCTAGAGTTGTTTCTTCTTCCTCTACCACGACCTCCTCTTCCTCTGGCTCTTCCATGGCCTCTACATCCTCTATTTGATGATGAAGAAAAAGAAGAAGCATCATTCATGGTAGTGTAATATTGTTTCTTCTTGTCGTCAACCTTCAACTTGCTTTGGAAAGCTTGATCATGAGTTTCCTCATTATTTTTTAACCTTTCTTCATGTACTTGAAGGCTTCCAAATAGATCATTAAGGGTTAGTTGTGATAAGTCCCTTGACTCATCTATAGAAATAGTTACAAGATCATTTTTTTTAGAAAGACTTCTTAAAACTTTTTCAAAAATCCTCTTATCTTCAAGAGATTCACCTTGAGCATGAATAATATTCACAATATTTTGAACTCTAGTAATAAAAGATTCAACACTCTCATTTTCTTTCATAGTAAGAGATTCAAAATCTATTCTTAGCATTTAGAGTTCGACAACTTTTGCCTTAACAGATCCCTTGTATGCCTTCTCCAAGGTTTCCCAAGCATCATGGGACTTACTACATTCTACAATCTTTGGAAACATTGTGATGTCAACTCTAGTTTGAAGGATGAACAGAGTTTTGGCATCTTTTTTTTTGTTCTCCTTCAGTTCTACATTTTGATCAATAGAGAGGGTATTGCAGGCAACTTGATTAGCTTTCTCTATGTAACCTACAAAAACAAGAACCCATAAATCTTGTGAAATGAGCAAATTTCTCATCTTTATACACTAGTACTCATAGTTTTCCCCACTGAAAAGAGGAATCTAGTATTGAACTGCATTTGAATTTTGGGTCATTTCTCCTTCTCCAAATAAAATAAAATGTTGTAAGCAACATACTATGATACCAAATGAAAGATTTGAGATTAAAAGGAATTATATGATTGTTATAATCAGACCCAACAGACTCAGATCTTGTCTAGAATAATTCCCAAAAAAGAATTTACTCTATAGTAAAAAAAAACTATGTTTTTTTTTTTTTTTTTAAACAAAATAACAACAACACTCTGCAGATTGTATAAAACACTACAACACATATTTATGAGGAAAATGATCTCTATTTAGCATAAAAAAATCCTCACTGCAACATATTCTGTGAACATAAATCTATATCAAATGAAAAATTACAACATCCCACAAGAGTCTAATAAAACAAATCTAAACAAACACACAACTTTGTAAAAATAGAAAATAAAATAACAGAAATCACAAGGGCATTCAATCCTCTACTCTTCCACACCCGGATAGCAAAAAAAATAATTTAAATGCAAATAGCAAATGCATTGAGGGTCATTGCAGTCGTTTAGGAAAAATTGAAACGTGGCTAACTAACTCACACTTGGCATAATATAGTTTTACATCTGGAGTTCATAACCTAGCCAGATGTTCATTGATTTCCTAAAAACTAGGCATCAGTTATTTCAACACGTTGAATCAACACATATTAATTTCGACAAAGGATAGATGATGGCATATGCATGTAAACCACCAAATGTGCATATGGACTAGAAATAATCACCTCTAATAAGAAAATGAAGGATTTTGGATAATCATCCACCCAAGAAGAAGCCTCGGTTTTTCCCTCTCCAAACTCATGGATCGGTGGTCCCAATAGGATGCAAATGATATTCTCATCAAATTCTACATGTACTCCATGCTCAATTGATCATAGCTACAAGGGTTCACAAGGAACAGAATCTGGAAGGGTTCCCTCAACTTCTACTATGTCTATTTGTAGTGCAGGTAATGCCTAGACAACATTTTGGTTATGCGAATATATGTTTTTTTTTTTTAAACTAGAAATGAAAATTTTAAATTCATATAAATGTTGAAGCGAGTGATTCAATTGAATACATGATGTTGATTCAATATATTAAGAGCTTCCAGAGTAGCTCAAATAGAGGACATAAATCTAAATCAATCGGTGCTAGAAGAGTTTGTCTTTCATGTAACTATAACCTATCAACAATCAGGAGTTTTTAATGGAAAGAAATGGAGAAATTATATCTAACAATTGGAAATCAACCGAAACACAAAAAGAGATTTTGGAACAACTATTCAAAGAAGGCCACTTGAACACTACTCGAATAAATGAGATTACCAATATTCTATTAGAACCAAAAATGTGTTTTATTGAATCCAAAATGTTGAAATGACCAGCAGAAGCAGAAACAAAAAAATAATTATGTGCAGTGCTACTCGTTCAATCAAGAATATATTGCAAGAAGCTTTCTTTGATATGTGTGTGTGTTGAGCATACTTCTATATTTTTTAAAGGTTATGTACGTACATGAAAACATCTCCCCCATACTAGGCTGTAGAGCGCCTCTCAACTCAAACATTGAGAAAATGATAAACAGATGGTGGAAAGCGTATTATGGACTTGAAAACACTTTTAAATCAATGGATTTTTGTATTTGGGATAAGAAGAAACTCCTCTTTAAGACTCTCATCACTTTGGTTATCTTATAAGGTTGTGAAGTTTCGGTTATATCATATTTATAGAATAGTAGTGAAAGATGGAGCAAATCCAAAAGAGTTTTATAACTTGTAATCTTAAAATCAAAGGCAATACACTCTATCTTATCCTTCTCATAGAAGCAATTCTTTCCCCCATCGACAAGGTGGCTATGACTAGGTAATTAATGTACTAGAACGAAATGAACAACATGGAAGCAATAGGATTTCTTAGGTTGATTCAAAATCCAATTAAAACCACCTGTAGAGTTGGCATAGATATGTCAAGTCTTGGATAAATCATTGGAGCATCTAGGGAGAGGCCACTCTGTAGAAGAACAATAATATTAAAAATATTATTACAACACTAATATAGAATATCAAAAGTATAAAATCAACATTGATAACTAAGAACAAACTCTCACTAGCTCTAGAGTGAATCATAGTGTTGGACAATTCCTAAAATGTAGTGGGTCAAAAGAATTTTTAATCTTTATGATACTAAGATGTTTGAAAATGAAAAGCACTTTCTCCTATGTACACCCACATTAAATTTCACCGTAGTCTAAACGTTATATGTTTTGGCTCTTTTTCGAGGATATTTTATGTTTACTTTTGCTCAAAATCTAGTAAGAAATTGTTGGATCTGCAGATTTGAGTGGTTAAATCTATATAATCCAAGTGCCCCAGAGGTTTCTTAGCATGCTAAATCCATTTATGAATTCATAAATGCAATATAAACAACATGAGACTCATGAGGTTGATGCATGAACCTAGCAACCAAACTCACTACAAACATGATGTCTGGTATAGTGTTTGTCAGATACATAAGACTTCCAATCAGATATATATAAAGAGTGGCATTACAAAATGGAGTTTCATTTTCCTTCATCAATTTACTCCCAACAACTAAGGGAGTACTCATAGGTTTACAACCATGCATGTTAAACCTCTTCAACAAGTCTTCAACATATTTGGATTGACCAAAGGATATAACTGCAGTTGTTTGTTTGATTTGCATACCCAAAAAATATTGCATTTCTCCTAAATTAGACATCTCAAATTCATATTTCATTTCCTCTTTGAACTCCTTCACAAGTGAGGGTGAGGTTCTCATAAAAATTAAGTCATCTACATATAAGAAAACAATGATGAAATATGATCCCACAAGCATTTTTTACAGTGTACTCTCAGAAGGAAATTTAACAAAGCCATGATCATGAAGATGCTTATCAATTCTAGAGTACCAAGCTCTAGGGGCTTGTTTAAGACCATACCAAACCTTTTTAAGCCTATAAACATTATCTTCTTTACCTTTAACAATGAAACCTTGAGGCTATTCGACACAAACTTCTTCCTTCAAATATCCATTTAAGAAAGAAAATTTAACATCCATCTGATAAACGGTTAACTTTAACTGAGATGCAATGGAAATAAAAGTTCTTATAGTTTCAAGTCTTTCTACTGGAGAAAATGTTTCCTCATAGTCAATGTCTTCTTGTTGCACATATCCTTTTGCAACTAAACGTGCCTTATGCTTTGAAATAATTCCATCCATATTAAATTTTAACTTGTAAATCCACTTTACACCAATAGTGGATTTTCCATGAGGAAGATCAACTAACTCCCATGTATTATTTTTTTCAATCTGTGACATCTCATCCTCCATGGATCATCAGTGCAAGATTCTTTAAAATTAAAACGTTCAACATGGGAAGAAGAAAAAAGAGCAAAATTATCACCAGCATACCTAGATGTCTCATATATCTCCTTCAAACTTCTTATTTTTGTAGGAGGGCTAGATGAAGATCTTGATTGTGTATCAACATGAGATATTGTTATTGGAGAAGATGAAGATGAACTTGATGGATAACTCCTTGAAGGCGAGCCTGGATTTCTTATAGTAGAGGGTTGCAAAGATTGATCATTGTTATCAAAAATTAAGTTTTGAATATGCGGAGTAAGCACTTTATCTTCTCCTTCATTCTTGTGATAAACTCCCCCTTCATCAACGATCACATCTCTACTAACATAAAGTTTATTAGTAAGTGGATCAAAGCACCTATAAGCCTTGCTTTCTTCTGAATATCCAATGAAAATATATTTCATTGATTTTCCATCTAATTTATGTCTTTGTTGTGTAGGACTGTGAACAAAGAATGCAGACCCAAAAATTTCCAAATGAAAAATATTTGGTTTTCTACAAAACCAAGCTTCATAAGGAGTATAATTTTTTACCATCTTTGTAGGAATTTTTTTAAGGATATATGTAGTTGTATGGACTGCATCTTCCCAATACATGTTTGACAAACTCATTTATTTTAACATACATCTAGCCATCTCTACACTTGTTCTGTTTTTTCTCTCTGCTACTCCATTTTGTTGAGGAGTATATGCAATAGTTAACTCCTTCTTGATGCCATGTAAGATGAAAAACTATTTTAATTCATTTGGGGTGAATTCTCCACCTCGATTAGTTCTCAATACTTTCAAATAGTATTTTTTTTCCTTCTCAACAAGTGCTTTAAATTTTTGAAAGCAACTAAAAGCTTGAGACTTCTCACTTAATAAATAGACCCAAGACATCCTTGAAAAATAATCTACAAAGAGAAGAAAATGCATATTATTTACAAGAGACGAGGTCTGCATGGGGCCACAAATATCTGCATGTACTAAGGCCAAAGGTTCAACTTGATCTAAAATGATGAGGAGGAAAGCTATCTCTATGTTGCTTCCCTATTGCACAACCTTCACATATCTTATTATCGGGCTCTATGAATGAAGGAAAACCTCTTACCAAGTTCTTCTTTTGCATGAAAGAAAGAGATCCAAAATTAAGGTGCCCAAACCTCTTGTGTCATAACCAAGAATCATCAATCAAGACCTTCAAACAAGCTACACTTTATTCCATACTTAACAAAAACATCATATTATCTATCATAGGAACTTTGACAACAAGACCATTGTTGTTAAAAAAATTACAAAACTTTCCTTCAAAAATAGTCTTGTAGTTTTTAGAATTTAGCTCCCCTGTGCTAATCAATTATGCTTTAAAATTGGAACAAACAAAGTATCATGCATATACATAATACTTCCATTCTTGACTTGTATGGAAAGAGCACATTTTCCCCTTACTTTTGCCTCATTATCATTGCCAAAATTTACTTTCCCTTTCACACTCTCATCTAAATTTACAAATATTTTTTTGTTTCCTGTCATATGATTTGAGCAGCCACTATCTAAAAGACTAAATACCATACAAAATCATCTTTGGCATCAAAATTGTTACATGTGAAAAACAAAGTTTGTGAGTTCTCACCTTCATCTTTACTAAAATTTGCTTAAGCGATGTCTCTTTTCTTCTTAAAACAATAGCTTTCAAGGTGACCATCTGTATTACAATAGTTGCGATGAAAGTTACCTCTCCCATAGTTGTTGCTTCTTCCTCTACCACAATATCCTCTTCCTCTGGCTCTTCCACGACCTCTACCTCCTCTATTTGATGATGAAGAAAAAGTAGAAGCATCATTCATGGTAGTGGAATATTGTTTCTTCTTTTCGTCAACATCCAACTTGCTTTGGAAAGCTTGATCCCGGGTTTCCTCATTCTTTTTTAACCTTTCTTCATGTACTTGAAGGCTTCCAAATAGACCAGCAAGGGTTAGTTGTGATAAATCCCTTGACTCATCTATAGCAATAGTGACAAGATCAAATTTTTTAGGAAGATTTCTTTAAAAAAAATCAAAAATCCTCCTATCTTCAAGAGATTCACCTTGAGCATGAATAACATTCACAATATTTTGAACTCTAGTAATAAAAGATTCAACACTCATTTTATTTCATAGTAAGAGATTCAAAATATCTTCTTAGCATTTGGAGTTTGACAACTTTTACCTTAACAGATCCCGTGTATGCCTTCTCCAAGGTTTTTGAAGCATCATGGGACTTACTGCATTCTACAATCATTGGAAACATTGTGATGTCAACTCCAGTTTGAAGGATGAACAGAGTCTTGGCATCTTTTTATTTGTTCTCCTTCAGTTATGCCTTTTGATCAACAAAGAGAGTATTGTAGGCAGCTTGATTAGTTGGCTCTATGTAACCTACATAAACAAGCACCCATAAATCTTATGAGATGAGCAAATTTCTCATCTTTATACACCAGTACTCATAGTTTTTCCCACCGAAAAGAGGAATCTAGTACTGAATTGCATTTGAATTTTGGGCCATTTCTCCTTCTCCAAATAAAATAAAATGTTGTGAGCAACCTGCTATGATACCAAATGAAAGATATGAGCTTAAAAGGAATTATATGATTGTCAGAATCAAACCCAACAAACTGAGATCTTGTCTAGAATAATTCCCAAAAAAGAACTTTCTCTATAGTAAAAAAACTATTTTTTTTATACTTTGTTTTAAAAAAAAATAACAACACTATGGACATTGTATAAAACACTACAACACAAATTTATGAGGCAAATGATCTCTATTTTGCATAAAAAAACTCACTGCAACATATTTTGTGAACATAAATCTGTATCAAATGAAAAATTTCAGCATCCCACAAGAGTCTAATAAAACAAATCTACACTAACACACAGTTATGTAAAAACAAAAAATAAAATAACAGAAATCACAAGGGCATTTGATCCTCTACTCTTCCCCACTGGGATAGTAACAAAACAAGTTTAAATGCACATAGAAGTTGCATTGAGGGCCAATGCATCTGTTTAGGGAAAAACGAAACGTGGCTAACTAACTCACACTTGGCATAATATAGTTTTACATATGGAGTTCATAACCTAGCCAGATGTTTTTTGATTGCCTGAAAACTAGGCATCAATTATTTCAGCACGTTTAATCAACACATATTAATTTCGACAAAGGATAGATGATGGCATATGAATGTAAACCATCAAATGTGCATATGGACTGGAAATAATCACCTCTAATAAGAAAATGAAGGATTTTGGATAACCATCCACCCAAGAAGAAGCCTCGGTTTTTCCCTCTCCAAACTCATGGATTGGTGGTCCCAATAAGGTGCAAACGATATTCTCATCAAGTTCTACATGTATTCCATGCTCAATTCATCATAGATAGGAGGTTTCACAATGAACAGAAGTTGGAAGGGCTCCCTTAGCTTCTACTATGTCCATTTGCAGTGCAGGTAATTCATGGACAACATTTTGGTTATGCTAATATAAGGTTTTTTTTTGTTTTAACTGGAAATGAAAATTTTAAATTCATATAAATGTTGAAGTGAGTGCTTCAACTAAATACATGATGTTGAATATACACGATGTTTATTCAAGATATTAAGAGCTTCCAGAGTAGCTCAAAGAGAGGACATAAATCTAAATTAACCAGTGCTAGAAGAGTATGTCTTGCATACTATAGCCTATCAACAATCAAGAGTTTTTAATGGAAAGAAATGGAGAAATTACATCTAACAATTGGAAACCAATTGAAATACAAAAAGAGATTTTGGAACAACTATTTAAAGAAGGCCACATGAACCCTACTCGCATAAATGAGATTACGAATATGCTAGTAGAACCAAAAATGTGTTTTACTGAATCCAGAATGTTCAAATGTCCACCGAAAGAAAAAACAAAAAAAGAATTGTGTGAAGTGCTACTCCTTCAATCAAGAAGATATCACAAGAATATTTCTTCGATATGTGTGTGTGTTGAGCATACTTATATATTTTTTAAATGTTATGTACGTACATGGCAACATATCCCCCATATTAGGTTGTAGAGTGCATCGCAACTCAAACATTGAGAAAATGATAAATAGATTGTGGAAAGCTTATTATGGACTTGAAATCACTTGTAAAACAATGGATTTTTGTCTTTGGTATAAGAAGAAACTCCTCTTTAAGACTCTCATCATTTTGGTTATCTTATAGGTTGTGAAGTTTTGGTTATATCATCTTTATAGAATAGTGGAGAAAGATGGAGAAAATCCAAAAGAATTTTATAACTTGTAATCTTAAAATTAAAGGCAATACACTATATCTTATCCTCCTCATAGAAACAAGTATTTCCCCCATGGACAAGGTGGCTATGACTAGGTACTTAATGTCCTAGAATGAAATGAACAACATGGAAGCAATTAGATTTCTTAGGTTGCTTCAAAATCCAATTAAAACCACCTGTAGAGTTGGCATAGAGATGCCAAGTCTTGGCTAAATCATTGGGGCATACAGGAAGAGGCCACTCTGTAGAAGAACAATACATTAAAAATATTATTACAACACTAATATAGAATATCAAAAGTATAAAATCAACATTGTTAACTAAGAACAAACTCTCGCAAGCTCTAGAGTGAATCATAGTGTTGGACAATTCCTAAATGTAGCGCGTAAAAAGTATTTTTAATTATTTATGATACTAAGATGTTTTAAAATGAAAAACACTTTCTCTTATGTACACCCACTTTAAATTTCACCATAGTCTAAACCTTCTAAGTTTCCGCTCTTTTCTAAGGATATTTCATGTTTGGTTGGCTGAATCCATTTATGAATTCAGTAATGCAATATAAACAACAGAAAATTGAGATTTTGTCTTGATTTATGTCCCCGAATTCTGGCTAAAAAAGTCAAAACTTAGAACTTTTAGACAACTCCTTCCACTTATTAAGTTAAATCCCATTTGCATTTATTCCATGAATTTATACTAACAGAGGGCAAATTCATATTAATAAATTTGTACATATATTGTTTAAGGTTAGTTTAAGTTGTGCCTATGAATGCAAGCTTGCCTCAAAGCTCTTATAATTCATGATTTATAGATAGATTGCCTTGGGAAACTAGAACCTTCGAGAGAATTTCAAATTACAATGGTTTCCATGCTTAAAGAAGTATGTTATGTATGTTGTTTTTAGAAAAATACCAAAGTATGTTTGTTTTATATATATGATGATGATGATGATGATGATTAACATTCACTAAGACCTAATTGGTCTATCGGACCTTAAGACAGTAAGTGATTACTCATGATTCTTTAAAATTTTGTTTATGTGCTCAAAAAGCATTAAGAGAAGATTTCCAAGATCACCATATTGTTGTTGAGTTAAGAGGTTAGGAAGGTTGGTAGTGTGATCAATATTTTGAAAATGAGATCTAATATGGGTATAGGTTGGACAATCTAAGAGAAATTGCTTTTCATCTTCAACCTTCTTAGTGTCACAAAGGTGACACACTCTTTTATCCCATGGCGTTTTAGGAATTGACCAATGCCCAGTTTCACTATGGAGCTCGTGAGAATTTGTTCTTATCTTAGGAATACTTATTTTTTTCTTTACACTTGGCAAAACAGATAGATAATTTTGATCTTCTATATGGGTTGATTACATCTTTATAATACCTTAATTTTCTTTTTTCCTCTAACTCTTTATCACACCACATTTTTTCCTTAAATTTTGATTTGACATTTTTTTAATAGTATCTTTATTCTGCAAAATGGTTTCTTCCATGATTCTCCAATAGTTTAGCCAAGACCGGGTGTCTTTATGCCATCCTCGCTTGAGTCGATGGTGGTTATGACTTGATTTTGAAGCAATTTTAGGTAGCCTCTTGTCTTCCATGTTGTTTAACTTGTTCTTATACATTAGGTATCTAGTCATAGCCATGCGCTCAATGGGGGAGAGGCTTGTTTCTATGAGGAGGATGGGATAGGGCGTATTTCCTTTAGTTTTGAGATTATAGGTTATAAAATTCTTTTGTATTTGCTCTATCTTTCTCCAGAATTCATGAGAGATACTACAGCCCCAGACTTCACATCCATAAAGAATAACAAGTGTAACAAGTGTCTCAAAGAAGAGTTTCTTCTTATCCCAACTCCAAAGATCAGCTGATTTACAATTGTTTTCAAGCCCATAATAAGCTTTGCATCCCCCAATAATCATTTTCTCAATGCTATAATTCCAATTGAGCTTGTGGTGAATATCAATTCCAAGATATTTGTATGAAGTCACTTTCTCCAAGTTGTTGTTGTCATATACAAAGGTATCATAAGGGATCTTATTGGATTTAATAATCATGACCTTAGTCTTATCAGTATTAACAGTCATACTCATATTGGAGAAAAAGTCCTTGAGGATTCTTAGTTGGTTTTCAAGATCATGGGGACTCCTTTCTATAAGAACAATATCATCGGCATAAAGAATAAGATTGATGACTATACCAGTGAGAGTAGGGCTTGCACAACCTGCTTCTTCCAAGCATTCTTCTAACTTATCAATGTATATGCCAAAAAGGGTAGGGGACAAAGGACAACCTTGTTTGACTCTGATATTGCAGTTAATCTCTTTTGACCAACCCTCAGTGTTTTTAAACTTAGCAATAACGTTCTCATACA
>ML778231.1:454305-465411 GCA_009831015.1 Picea engelmannii | reverse complement strand
ACTTCATTACTCCATTGCAAATTATTAGGTCTTGAGAGCTGCAGAGCTTGACCAACTCAGTACTAAACAAATTCTCAATTAGGTCTTCAGAGCTTCTTTTGTAGCTATTAGATAAAACAAGGTCCTCATCTAGCCATAAAGGATTATGGTTTGAGTCATCACTTGAAAGAGTAGCTTGTTTAGTTGCAGTCCTAGCATTAAAGTCTCCTAGCAGGAGGATATTACCTTCATTTTTCAAATTATAAATATCTTGTTCTAAATTATTATAGGGACAATTTTTATCTAGGTTATTTTTATTATAAAAAGTAGAATTAATAGGTGCAAAATAACAAATTGCTATATACATCTTCTTAGCATTGGTGTCTGAAATTTCTATCCAAATGTATTGATTAAGAGGGGCAATCTTACGAAGTTGAATGTGAGGAGAAATGTTTTTTTCTAATATAACAAGCTATGCCTCCTATCTCTCTATAGTGGGATTTTTTGTTCCATGCCGACCATAAGACAAATCCTTCCATGTTAGGGACCTTAGACTCCTCATGCTCCCAAGTTTCAGCTAGACAGATAATATCAATATCACTTGGGATCCAACTTATCATAGAACCTTTGCACCATGGAAAGCCACGACAATTCCAAAAAATGATCCCAAGTGTCCCAAATTCCTATTTATTATTATCCTTATGGTCTCTATCCCTAACAATAGCTTTTCGATTTCTAATTATTGCCCATTTTCCTTCTTTCTTGGCTTCTTTTACCTTTTGAACTTCCTTCCTTAATTCATCTTGGTCTTCGGAAATGAGGTCTTCATTTATAAATATTAGTGACCCTTTTAAGCTCAGAGATTTACTAAATATACTATATTTATGGTTGTATCAATCTGTGATTTATTTTTTAATTCTTCTTTTACTATTGATTTATATATATACCTAAAGTTAGGTTAAAATATGTTTTTAAAATATATATAATATTAAGATTATTCATGTAATTTTTATTAATATAATTTTAATTTAATATTAATATAATTTCAATTTAATAATTCAGATATGTAGTTAGATGGTCATATATATTATGATATATAGATAAAATTTAATTAATTAAAATAACTATTAATAATTTATAAAATTGTCGCATGTTTTGGATTATATCAGAATCTATATGTAGGGCATTTTGGATCTAGGCTTCATTTTTCTGAAGATAGATCTATCTTAATATGGATCTGAAACATGGACAACATGGACAAATGAATGATTATATTGTGGTTTTTCCGAATCCCATAAAAAAATTCATTAATCAAGATTTAAAATTATAATTTATTTTTTATTTTTTAAATTTAATATTAAATTATACTCCAAACCAAAAACCAAAGTGCAATTTCACAACCAATAAAACCAATCACGATTCAATGTCGAAATTTTTTTTATCCAGAATTTTTTTAACAATTTAGATTGAATAATAATTAACACAACCCGAACCCGTGCTCTTTCTCTTTATGTATCGTTTGAAAAAGCCTCCAAACCTCAGTAATGGTGATCCCATATAAAACCCAAACTAGAAGCGAATCACCTGCCCATAAAAAACGAACCGTATTACTGACCTCACCAAACAAGTTACAGTATTGAATGCAACAGAATACCGGCGCTCTTGCAATGCCCATAATCCGGAGGCGCACATGTTCAAACCCTCCACCATCGCCCAAAATATCCTCATCCCAAATGGAAAAGCTGTGCTGCACACTGCAAGTCGCTCTGTACTGAAATTTTCTCCAACTCAAATCCTTGTTCTTGCAGGAGAGCCTGTACCAGACAAACAGAAGGCATGGATGAGAAGAATTCCAAGGTATTTACACAATATTGCCCTGATCTACTTCCAACATTAACATGGGAGCTAAGAAAAGTAAATAAAACGGCGGGAGGAATGTTCTAGTCTCAGGAAAACTTTACAATGTACATAACTCGATCATTCAGACGCTGAAAAAGACTGAAAAGACAGGATCCCGCCAGATTTTCTTCAAAGATAACCGTAAACTTTAAAGATCTCTTTCCTCGCCTAAATCGAAAAGCTTTTGCCAAACTATGATCAGCAATTACAGATTTTGCTTCGCACGCGCATTTTCTGGAGGTCTTTGCATGTTCCTGACTAAATATGAACGGCCTCACGATTTTGGCCCACCTAATAAGCGGACTTCAGCAGTATTTACAAATTCTGCAATTTAAACGACGCACAGCCCGTTAAAGACGTCTTCAGACGCCGTTTTTCAATAAAATCGGATGTTTTCTTGCCTACACAGTCTGAGCAAAATCATATTTGAGCAAAAGTTTACAGTCTGACGCGAGACTCTATGCTGGATGGGGCGGACATGAAAAAGAAGCACAGAGCTCTGAGAAGTGAGAGAAAACAGTTATGAAGCGAAAATTGATGAGAACAAGATTCAGCCCTTCACCTTACCGATTTTCCAGTATGCTGTTGTGCTCTTCCAACCTTGAATTATGCACTGCAATGCTTCAGGCTCCGCTCTTCCAACCTTGAATTATGCACTGCAATGCTTCAAGCTCCTGCTGTGCCATCTCTTCTATATATCTTTATATCTGATTTCATTTAAACACATTTTAGTTGTGAAGTCTCCACGCATTTTTTATTATATTCAGCCTACATTTCTTCCATTTGCGTCTCCCGACCCTCTTTTGGCTTTTAAGGGGAATAGTCAAAGCAAGCGTTCCTATTTTTATTTCACACACATATGATCACATGCTAAACAAGGGAGTTCCACTTTTAAGGAAGCTTCCCATTAACTACTAGATTTGAGTAGTTTGCGTTTGAAAATAGTGGATTTGGTGGGTAGTTGCCGAATTTGACTGATTTGAAACGATGGATTGCCATCTTCTCGTACCGATTTTCTTAGGATTGCAATAATAAAGAGGGTCCATTACCAAGGCAAATTTTTGGAATCTTTTTTTAATGTGATAGATATTTTTTGGGGTTAGATTTTATTATTTGAGGCCACATATTCAAAAATATAATATGTAGAAATTCATTTTATTTATGTAGAAATTCATTTTATTTGTGGAGATACAGCAACATACAAATGTTATAGGGGTGATCGAACTCAAGACCAACTACATGTGGATATGGATACTTAATCAAAATGTTAGATTGAGGCATTCAAGAAGGTACCCATGTCATAGATAGAATTCAACCCATCAAGTTATATGTGGATTTATAGCAATGCATATACACTATAATGGGAATCCAACTCTAACTAACTACCTGTGCATATGGGTTGTTAATCAAAATGCCAAAATGGGACATTAGTAAAGGTATACATATCATTAGTAGAAATTAAACCCATAGAGTTGTATGTGGAGTTGTAGCAATGCGAAAGGGGATTCTACTCGAGACCAATTATGCCACATACCCAACTATCCCCATACATTGTTGAGGTTACAAGGTACCTCAAAAACATCATAAAAATTTCTCTCTAATACCAAAATCTATTTCTCTAGATGGCTATAGAATTCAATAGTGAAAGCAAAGATACAAAAACCTTAATATTCAATTCAATTTTAAAACATGAATTCAGTCCTACAATGCTTTCATCCATAATTATGCAAATTAAATCTGTATACACAAAACTAAACAAACAAGAAAATAATAAAATGCAGAACAAAAATATAAAAACATGGCAATTCATGACATAGTCAGATTACTTATATTTTTTAGAAAATAATCCTCCAATTGGTTGCAAATGAAGGGTATTTCTCCCGGCCTTAGGATCTTTATCACACTTAATCTTTCTATGACATAAGCCACCCTCAAGTTGGGGCTATGAATCCATAAGGGTGAAGTTCTAAAGTCTAGCTCTAAATCTTCTTACTCAACCCACAACCCCAAAATCTCTCATATGCAAGATACCCCTCTACAACTCTCCTAATTAACCAACACTCTTCCCCCCTTATCCTACACAACACCAGGAATGAGATCCCCTTCTTTGTTAAATACACCCTCAAGCTATCCCAATTCCTTTCCAATACTCCAGCATTGGTTGGTTAGGGAATTTATCTGCTAGGACTTTAGGGGTTTTTAGCTATAGGATAGGTTTTCCTCCCATAGGAGCACAATAAACATCATCAAAAGTACAATAGGCAACATGAGTCTACATGAAGGTACACTACAAAGTACCATAGGTAATATTTTTCCCCACTCATCTAACTCGTACCATAGTTCGTACCATCATCATAATAATAATGTCAACATGCTCAAACTCCCAAATTTATTTTTGTATGTCAATCACTCACCTCATGGTCATCATGAGAAACCCACATTTCACCTCTAATCCTTAACTTAGGATATCTTAATCCAAGGTTTATAATCAAGGATTAATAATCAAAGGTTTAAAAACTTTAGGATATATCACTAGCTAAGGTTTATAATCAAGGTCTAAGGACTTAGGTTAAATAATTCTCGAAGTTCCTCTCCCCTTAGCCCTATTTCACTTCCCCAACTTGTGAAATCATAGTCCTCTATCTTCTTTTAGTCCTTCTTCATTTGCAATTGTTAGGGATTTCATATTATAACCAAATGTATAGTTATGGTTCGCATGTGACCTTATCTTACGACCATCTATACATTTACATTCATATTCTAGATTCAAAAATCGGGGTACTACAAACTACATTTGGATATGGGTCCTCAACTAAAATTCTAGATCAAAGAATTTGAGAAGGCACCAATGTCATTGGTAAAAATTCAACACATTGTGGTGTATGTGGAGTTGTAGAAATTGAAGCATTGTGGGGGGATTGAACTCAAAACCAACCAATAGTAGATATAGGTACTTAACCAGAATGTTAAACTAAGGCATCCTTCAAGGCACATATTCCATTTGTAGAAATTCAACCCATGGGTATGTGGTGTTGTGGATAAGGGCCATAACCAAAATTTATGTTCTGGGTATTCTACAAGTTACACATGTCATTAGTCGAAATTCAACCAATGGAGTTGTAGGAATGCATCTATACTAGGGTAGAAATAAAGGACAACTACCTCTAGATATGGGTCCTTAACCAAAATCTTAGACTAAGGAATTTGGCAAGGTACTCATGTCATTGGTATAAAATCAACCCATGGAGCTATATGTGGAGTTGTATCAATGCATATGCACTAAGGGGGGGATTTAACTTAGGACCAACTACCCATAGTTATGGCTCCCTAATCAAAATACTAGAGTGGGGCAATTGACTATGTACTCATGTCATTGGAAGAAATATATCCCCTTGAGTTGTATCAATACATGGACACCATGTTAGGGGGGTAGACTAAATACCAACTACATGTAGATATTGGTCCTTAACTAAAACCTCAAATTAGAGCATTTGACAAGGCACCCATGTCATTGATATAAATTCAACCCTTGGAGTTGTATGTGGAATTGTAGAAATACATGGGAACCATGAGGGCGATCAAACTCAAGACAAACTGTCTACGAATATAGGTTCTAAACAAAATGCTAGACTGGGGAATTTGACAAGGTACCCATGTGGTAGAAATTCAACCCATGAAACTATGTGTGGAGTTGTAGCAATGCTTGAGCATTGGTAGGGGATCAACCTCAAGCCCAACTACCTATGGATATGGATCATTAAAAAATATACTAGATCAAGGAATTCAGAAAGGTTTCCATGTCATTGGGATCAAATTCAAGATCAACTTACCATGGATATGTGTCCTTGACCAGAATTCCATATGGGAGCATTCGACACGGTACCCATCTCATTTGTATAAATTCAATCCATGGAATTGTATGTGGGGTTGTAGCAATCCACATGCACCAGGAGATTAATCAAATTCAAGGACAACCACTTCTAGATATGGTTCCTTAGCCAAAATTTTGGACATAGGCATTCACAAGATACCCATGTCATTAATATAAACTCAACCCACGACATTGTATGCAAAGTTGTAATAATTCATGCTCACTTTGAGAAAATTGAATTCAATTCCAAATCCATCTAGATATGGGAGGTTTAACCAAAATGCCAAACTAGGGCATTTGGAATGGTACACATGTCATTGGTAAAAATTCAATCCATCATAGTTGTATGTAGAATTGTAGCAATACATGTGCACCACACATGGGATCAATATTAAGACTGATTACCTGTAGATATGGGTCCTTAACCAAATCCTAGACTAAGGAATTTGGCAAGGAACCAATGCCACTAGTACAAATTCAACCCATGGAGCTATATGTAGAGTCATAGCAATGCAAAGGAATTGCATGGGGGATCGAACTCAAGACCAATCACTAATGGATATGTGTCCTTAATAAATAAATAAAAATTGGGGCATTCAACTAGGTATCCACATCATTGGTATAAATTCAACCCATGGATTTGTATGTGGAATTGTAGCAATGCACGGTGATAGTGAGGTGGATTGAATTCAAGACCAACTATCCATGGATATGGTGTCCTTAATAAAAATGCTAGACCAAAGAATTCAAAAAGGTATCCATGTCATTTGTATAGATTCAACCCATGTAGTTGTGTGTGGAGTTGTAGTAATGCATGGGCACTATGGAGGTGATAAAACTCAATACCAACTACCTATAGATATGGGTTCTTAACCAAAATGAAAGACTAGGTTATTTAGAAAGGTACTCATGTCATTATTAAAAATTCAATCCATGGATTTGTATGTAGAGGTGTGGCATTTCATGGGCACCACAAGTGGGATCAAGCTCAAGGCCAACCACTTGTACATATGGGTCCTTAACCAAAATGATAAAAATAGGAATTTAGTAAGGCATGCATATCATTGGTAGAAATCCAACCCATGGAATTGTATATGGTATTGTAGCAATGCATAAACACCTCATGGGAGAGGGGGATCAAACTCAATATCAATTACTAGTGGTTATGGGTGCTTAACCAAAATTCCATATCAAGGAATTCAAACAAATACCCATGTTAGTGGTATAAATTCAATACATAGAGCTATATGTGAAGTTGCAACACATGCACTACAAGTGGGGTGTGGCAGGGGGAGATTGAAGAAAATACCAACTACCTATGGATGTGTCCTTAACCAAAATTCCACGTTGGGGCATTTGAGAAAGTACCCATGTCATTAATATAAATACAACCCGTGGATTTGTATGAATGCACATACACCATGAGAGGGGTTGAACTCAAGACTAACTACATGTGGATATAGTTCCTTAACCAAAATGCCAAATCAAGGAATTTGGTAAGGTACCCTTATCATCGATAGAAATTCAATCCATGGTAATGCATGTGGAGATGTAGCAATGCTCATGCATCACCGAGTGGATCAAATTAATACCAAATACCTCTGGATATGGGTTCTTAACCAAATTGTTATATCAAGGCATTCATAAAGGTACCCATGTCATTGGTATAAATCTAACCCATGGAGTTGTAAGTAGACTTATAGAAATACACATACACCATAAGGAGGATCTAAATCAAGACTAATTACTTGTGGATATGTTTGCTTAACTAAAGTGCCAGACTAGAGTATTCAACAATTACCCATGTCATAGGTAGAAATTTAACCCATGGAGTTGTATGTAGAATTATAAAATGTGCATACAACATGGAGAATATCTAAATAAATACTAATTACCTATGAATATTGTTCCTTGAACAAAGTGCCAGACTAGAGTATTCAACAATATACCCATTTCATTGGTAGAATTCAACTTATGAAGATACATGTCAAATTAAAGCAATGCATAAGCACCCCAAGGGGATCAAACTAAAAAACAACCACTTAATGATATGGGTCCTTAACCAAATTCCCACACATGGGTATTTTATAAGTTACCCTTGTCATTCGTAGAAATTCAACCCATGGAGTTGATGTGGAGTTGTACCAATGGAGAGGCACCATAAGGGTGATTGAACCCAAGACTACCAAGATAAAACCCCAATGTTGAAAAAAGACAAAGAGAAATATGGAAGGAGTTCACTAATAATTCACTATTATAGGTTCTAAAGCTACTTAGCTTAAGACAAGAGTTATGATGGTCTCTAAGAGTGATCGATGTCCTAGATGGTCCTACTCATGCAATACATTTCTTTCAAAACAAGACTTGTATCAAATATCCCCCCCCCCACCCACACACACACACACACAAAAAAAAAAGATAAACCAATGAAAACACCAAATAGAGAGATCCAATTTACCTTGGGGGGATAATACCTTCCTTTCCCTACTTGTGGTGGAAAATCCCTTGAGGATGTAGGGTTGAATAATCCAAGGTGTGAATAGAAATAAAGGTTAGACTAAGGATAGTCACGAGAGATATTGTAGATGTTCTAGATATAGTCAAAGAAATAATTCTAAAAGCATGGAATAGGTGGAAAAGAGATAGATTAAGATGTGTCACAAATTTGAGTGTGTACCTACAAGATAGGGTTTCAAATATAGGTTGTTTGAAGAGACTTTACAAATATGAATAAAAAGGTTTAAATAGGAAAGGAAATGACTTCAAGGTATAGGGGTAGGTTAATTAGTAATTGGAGGGTCCAATTTATATGAAGAATACTATGCCATGGGATTTTATGCGTAAACTTCCCCTATGTTCTGCTAGTTTTTTAACACAAATGCGATACCCTCTCCAATAATCCACAATACACTCTCTTCCATGAGATCAAGAAGGGTTAAATTCTTGAATCACTTGGACCCCACAAATAGCAACTCAATTTATTTTTTCATTATCGTATACCCATAATGAACTATCCTAAGTAATTATGGATCCAATTGGGGGTTTGCACCCCAAACTGAACCCATAAAGTTAGGAAATACCCCAAATAAGTGCTTAAGGGTCAAGAGGATTCAATCTGATGACCAAAACAAGGAAGGAGGCTAAGGAACATACCAAATATCAATACATCCCTAATAGTTCATAAATCTAAGCTACGTTAGTGGGACTTAAGAAAGGTGATCCATCATAAAAGGATGTCTACAAAAGTATTATGTCATCATTAGGTGGGTTACATATGAACATGGCACAAGAGTAAACCACAAATTGCAACCTCTAGGTGGGTAGGCATATGTGAATACTAATGTGAAAATTTCATATGCTACATCATATGGGTCTCTCTTTCTAATGGTTGTTTTTTCATTTTTTTATGCCTTGAGATCATTCCCTTGCCTATTTATACTATTCAATTCTTCTTTGAAAAGATCCTTCACTCGCACTCTAAAACTCTTCAATTTCCCTCTCCATTTTCTACTATATTGTAGGTACACACTTGGATTAGTGTCAAGTACTAACTTCCTAATTCTCTTGTTAGAATCTTAGGCTACTTGTACTTTTCTTCTCCAACACCTTAACATGGATCTCTTTCTACTCTATGGTGCCATCCTTCCAAGCTTGTTAATTCATCAGAGGCCATCTTCCAAGGATTATTGCTATTATACCTTGGAGGATTTAACCATAAAACCTCAATGGAGGTTCCAAAATAGCTATGATAAGGGAGTTGTTAAAACCTTATGAGAGAACTTCAGTGTCAATTTCGAGTACAAATTGTTATATCATTATATGCGGTGGAACTAGTGTTTATATTACTTTGTATTGGAGATCGTTACAAAACAATTTTGTGGGAGGATTTAGTTTTGCATAGAATATCATTTACAAGGTGGAACACATTCTTAGAGGCTTATCACAACTCTAATTTTCAGCCTAAAAAGCTTCAACACTCACAATCATAGCATTCATCCTAGTAAGTTCATTTTATTTCATCTGTCTTTCATTTCCAACACTAAGTTTAATTAGCTCATGAAAGGAGATTATAATTAACCTTATGTTAGCTTGCATGTCCTTTGTTAATTACTTGCTAGAGACTTAATTGAAATACCCTAGTTAACCTACAACCCTAGAGAAATAATTAATATTAAAAATCTAATTAATATAGTGACCATCCTCTCTACTCTTTTCTTCCTTGCTTCCTCCCCATAGGGTTTCTCTATTTTTCTGTTAAGGTCCTAACCTGCACATAGGTAGATCAATGTATTCGGATGTAATAAAGGTCAATATTAATAAGACCTTTCAATAAAATAGAATAAGGCAGATGTAAGAAGACCTAATAGAAGTTTCCACTTCTAGAAGGATCTTCCTCTAGATGTTTCTCTTAATAGACATATTTAGTATAAATAAGAGTCAAGGGTATGAAAACCCTAACTTGGAGATTATTGTAACAGAGCGTTGCTCGACTAGAGGTTGCCCCCTCGAAGAGGCCTGTGAACATTGCTTTCTGAATCAAAGTGTTTTTTCTATTGTTATTTCGCATATCATTTCTGTGTATTGTGAAGATTATGCTGGATATTTTACTATTATTCTGCCATTTCTAGCATTTTATTTATGTTCTGCATATTTTATATATCTGGTATCTTGCAAGTGGTATCAGAGCCTATTGTTAATCTTATTTATGTGGTTTCTTCTATATTGTTAAGAACCAAAGACTGAATACAGAAAGCACCACAACAGATATAGAAGAACAATATAGAAAAACACCACTTTATTATATCAAACCCTTGTTAAGAACCAAAGACTGAATACAGAAAGCACCACAACAGATATAGAAGAACAATATAGAAAAACACCACTTTATTATATCAAACCCTTGAGGTAGGGCAACACCATACAATGGATCATATTATGGAAGGGATCCTCTCATGTTCACTTTCCTCTTCGAGGGGGCATCCTCCTATTGAGCTACCGCTCCAAATATAATACTTATTTTCATGTCTCATTACATTACTTGAACCCCTTTATATAGTGCTACCATCACCTAAGAACATTCTAGAGGAGGAATATTCTAGAAGTAGAACCTTCTAAGAAGTCCTCTTACATTTATTATATCTAATTACTCATTTATTATATATAACTACCATAGTGGGTATTATTTAATAATATAGTGGACCTAGTCCACCTTACATTGAATGACCTCCACTATTATCACTATGGGCCCTCTGGGCCCCCCCACTATCCCTCTAGCTACCTTACATAAGGGGGATGGAATGTAAGGTAGCTAGAGGGGTAGTGGGGGGGGCCAGAGAGCCCATAGTGATAATAGTGGA
>ML778231.1:414769-447088 GCA_009831015.1 Picea engelmannii | reverse complement strand
AACACCAGTGGGCTCAATGGTTACCCCTCGCCGAATGGTGGTACAACACTACATACCATACAGCCACTCGCATGACTCCTTTTGAAGCAGTATATGGACAGAAGCCACCGTCAGTTCTCTCATACTTACCGGGTACCTCGAAGTTCCAGGCGGTTGACCAAACACTTACAGTCCGAGAAGGTATCCTTCGTACCCTTAAAGAGAACTTGGTCATGGCCCATAATAGAATGAAGCAGCAAGCAGATCAAGGTCGCTCAGAACATCAATTTGTAGAAGGGGATCAGGTGTTTCTGCGACTGCAACCATATAAGAAAACTTCCCTCAAGGCCAAACAGTGTCAGAAGCTAGCACCCAAATTTTATGGCCCTTACACAGTTCTCAAGCATGTGGGACAAGTCGCATATCAGTTAGCTCTGCCCAGTCAGTCGAAGCTACATCATGTTTTTCATGTTTCATGCTTGAAGAAGGTGATTGGAACCAGGTGCCAAATTCAAACCAACCTTCCAGACTTAGCTGAAGAAGGATCCATTTGGCTACAACCAGAAGCAGTTTTGGACCAGCGGGAGCGTCGCCTACGTCAGAGAACCATCAAGGAAGTGATAGTACAGTGGAAATATATGACTCCAGCAGATGCCACTTGGGAACCAGCTACAATTCTGCAGCAGTTTCCACATCTCAAGCCTTGAGGACAAGGTTGTTTTTAAGGGGGGCGACATGTTAAGGTCCTAACCTGCACATAGGTAGATCAATGTATTCGGATGTAATAAAGGTCAATATTAATAAGACCTTTCAATAAAATAGAATAAGGCGGATGTAAGAAGACCTAATAGAAGCTTCCGCTTCTAGAAGGATCTTCCTCTAGATGCTTCTCTTAATAGACATATTTAGTATAAATAAGAGTCGAGGGTATGAAAACCCTAGCTTAGAGATTATTGTAACAGAGCGCTGCTCAACTGGAGGTTTCCCCCTCGAAGAGGCCTGTGAACATTGCTTTCTGAATCAAAGTGCTTTTCTATTGCTATTTCACATATCATTTCTGTGTATTGTGAAGATTATGCTGGATATTTTACTGTTATTCTGTCATTTCTAGCATTTTATTTATGTTCAGCATATTTTATATATCTGGTATCTTGCATTTTCCCTAAAATTGAGTGGCAACCCCCATGACTCTCCATCCTCATTGGTGGTGTTTGTGTTAAATTGGTTCTTCATTCCTACTACACACTACAATATAGATGTATTTTCCAACCGTATTATGTGACAATGATTTCATTAGCCTTCCTACCTTTCTAGGTGATCATGATCATGATTTCCACTTTAGAGAGGTTTGTCATTACATCCAAGTAATGACTCTAATGTATGATCTAATGTTGTGAATTATTATCAAAAGAAATCTCCTCATTGTGCTCTATATTATGTACAAAGGTGTATCCGATCAAAATAACTCTCCTCATTGTGCTCTATATTATGTACGAAGGTATCGTGAGAAATTTATTGAGGAAAAGTGAAAACCTTATGTTAACACTCTGTAATTTTTTGGGTTGAAGAAACAATCTACAAAGGTAACCTACAAACCAACTTTAAGACTGGAAACTAGCCTTTCCAATCTAGAGAGGGCTCTCTCTGAGACTTGATCTCTTATAGGTAGATTGTTTTTTGTAGTGATGGCTAGATTTAGATGTTTGAGATAGTTTGTTCAAGGTTTGATGGCAAGGAGGTATAGTGTCTCTAGGGCTATGGATTCAATCCATGAAAACAAAAGAAAACAATTCCTGGTAGGTAGAAATCCTCATAGGAACAAAGGCTAAATAAGGTTATGAACTTTAGTTTTGATTTTGATTATGTAGGGTGAAAGGAGAACAGAAACACATAACATAATCAGAGCATCATAAAGGATGAATTCCAATCTTAGTTAAGAAGAATAAACAAATTTTAAATCATTTAAGTCTTGAGCACCATTTGATGAATTCTAGACCTTTAAATATCCAATTTAAACAGAAGAAAAGTGAAGATGAAAGTAAGTACACAATGAATACATACAAAGAAGAGTACAATCTTTAGATCACCACCATTAGAATCTTTTTAATAAGGAGTTCAGGACTTCTGCATTTGTATTTCTTTTAGATTCAGAAAATTACATTGAAGGCCAAAATGTCTATACTTCTGCCCACTCGCCCTTCTTTACATCAAAATAATCAACATATATAGAAAACTAAGGCTACACTTAGTTGCTAGGGTTCGAACTACTATATCCTAGAATGATGGATCTGGTTGCTTTCAAAGAGAACAACAACCTTTACAAGATTTACTAAAAATAGAAAATTCGATTTTTCCAATCATAACATAACCAAAAAAATCATTTACAATCATAAATCTTTAAGAAATATTTGAGCACGTGGTTGTGATGAGTCATCAGGTCCATCTAGAGAGTGCCTCGAGTCGTCATGTGTGTTGTTGGAAAACTTTGTCACTCTTGCATAGTGAATTTTGGTTACTGATGCGCAAGTGTTGGCTACAACATTTGCGTAGCGACTTTGCATAGTGAATTACCATTATGTGTTTTCTCGTGTGAATCTAGGTGGCAGCAAAGGCTGGGGACCATGCATATTCCTCAAAACTTGTGTTCCTTTCATCGCATATCCTCCTTTCTGATCAGGTGAGCTTACAACATTTGCATAGCGAATATTCATTACGCAAGTGTTGTGTATGACTATTCCTTGATTAAAACAACACATTATGCACAACAAGTATTCACCTTGGTAAAACAAACCCTCATCAACATCAAATGCATAATTACCACATCTTTGATGATGAAAACAAAACTTGGACATGGTTCCATACCCAAAAAAGAAAAAAATAGGGCTTCCTTACTCATATTTCTACAACTTCAGCAAGGAGATTTAGCTTGTCCTTAACTTCTTCATCCAATTTCACTTGTAACCTTAAGGCCCTGTTTGTTTTTTCTCAATGATAGGTTATGTCTTTTTAAATGTCCCACCTATCTAAACAAGGTTGCATTCCTCTTCAACTTTGTTTGAGCATTAGAAAATATTGCACATGCATTGTCAATGGTTGGTCTGCATTCCTTATAATGATTCATCATTCCTTCCTCTGATATTCTCTTTTCTTCCCTGAGCTTGATGATATGATCTTGAGCTTCTCTTAGTTGCTTATTCATCCATATTATGTTATTTTCTCCTTCTGTGGGTGAAGTAGGAGATTTCTAACTTGTTTCTTGTGTTCCCTGTATGTCTAGGCTACTCTTCCTGGCTGAGGACCTTGTTAGAGGTGATGTGGGTTTGGTTGCAACTGTAGTCTCGGGGATTTTCCTGATCTTCCTTCCCTTTGGAATTTCTTGCATAGGAATTGCTTTTCTCTGTGGTGTTTTTTCCCCAGATCCCCTCTCAGCTAGCTTCCTCTTCAACTCTTTTTTCTCTTTATGAAACTAAGCAATCACATGTTGAGCCTCTCTAAGTTGTTGTTGCATCTCCCTAATTTCCAAGTCCTTATATCTTGCTTTGTCTTGGCCTTCATCCATCCCATGATCTGAAATATCAACATACTCTGTCTAGACTGTTGGTGTAGGAATCTTTCTTGTTTTTGACCTTGTGGTTGGCCTTCTAGGTGTTTGGGTCTCTTTTGGTTCATCAGTGAATTGTAGTTTTCTTCCTTTCTTCAAAATTGGTTGACTGGGTGATGGATTCTCAATCTCTTTTCATTTTCCCTTTTCAAAAACACCTCCTCCTTTCACCCTTGAACTATGAGATGTTGATTTCTCAACAGACAAGGGGATATCTTCTTTAAGATCCAGGGAAATGTTTTTCGAGGTCAAGAAGGAATCCTAGTCCCTGTTTAAGTTTCTAAGCTCTTCAACCACCAAAAGCTTCACCAAGGAAAAATGGAATAGGTTATTCTTTAGCTGGTCATCTCTGGCTTGGACTATTTCTGTCATTTTTCCTAGGCTTTTATATAGGTACAAGGGTAATTTTAGGGGGATTTTCCCTGTGAAATGCATAAGGAGCCTTATGTGGTATTGATATACCCTGTCAAACCTACCTTCACAAGTAAAGTATTTCTGGATTACCCTCAAAATTGTCTCATAAGGTTCCAAGACATATTCCCTAGGGATGGTGGCACCAATCTTATTATTTATGTATTTATGTTTGATAAAATCAATATAAAATGAAGGATCTAATGGCATAACTTTAAACCACTTATCTCCCTACATAGGAATCTCTGTAGCCGCTGATATGGTTTCTTCTGACACTGGAAAAAGTGATCCCTGCAATGGTTGTGATGACACCATTAAAATTCAGAGGAAATTGCTTGGTTAGCTGCACATTGTACCCCTGAATCTTTTCACAGAATCTCATACATCCATCTTGTTCAAAGGACACCTTGTATGCAGGGTCTGAATTCACCAAAGTCATCCCTTGGGGTTCATATCTGAAAACGTTTCCTCCCTTGTATTTCTTCTTTCCCTATGGAGTCATGGTTTTGTGATGTCTCCCTTGCAAAAGTAAATTTCAAACTGCTCAAAACATAAGAACCTTCATACTCAGCATGCAAGCTTGTGCAACAACTAGGATATCTAAGGTTTAGCTCAAACGAAGTAAAGCTGATTGTATGAAAAAAAACATGTTTCATAGGCTAATTGCAATGAGCTTCACGAAAGGATCTTGGACAGTGATTGAAACGAATGGAGAGTGTGTAGAAGAAAATAAAGTACAAGTTTGCGTAGCGAATAGCAACACACAGGGTTTGTGTAGTGACTTGCAGTGCACAACATTTGCATAGCGACTGGAGTTTGTGTAGCATAGAGCTTTGGAGCTCGTTGGAGAGGCTATGGACTATGCACAGGTCTTGGAGGAAATGGGTAAAGACAAAAGGTGGCCAACATACGTGCTTTGAATGGACAAGGGATGATATTTAAAATGGAGAGTGCTTATCCAAGGTGACAAGACATTTCAAGGTAAGTTTAGGAATTTGTGCAACAAACTTGCGCAACAGATACACTTTTGAATCTTGCAACGGTACATGGAGTGTCATGATCGTCCCTTCTCTGACCTAATGAAAGGTGATGATGAACCATAATACCTTTTGACATGGCATTCACCCTAACCTATGACTTGACCTTAGCACATAATTTCCCACTTTTTAATGTGATTCAAGACTTAGGAAAAGTGGACCATTACAAATTAAACATGATGGACTTTACACTCTTGAATCTTTGGTTTTATGATGGTTTTTTATGAAAAAAACAATACATCCTTTAACCCAACTTATGTCTAGACCCCTTACTTGACATTCAAGTCACTCTTTATTTAATTATTGACCTCATAAACCTTGACAAACTAACTATGACTCATCTAGGAATGCCTTGATATTCCCAAGATCATGGCATGACTTTGAAAACTTTGGACAAACCTCTAACTCTAGATATGAAAATCATGTGCTAACAAATGGCTCCAATGGGGATGTTATCCTCCTAGTGAGGTAGCAAATAACAGTAGACCAGGTGCCCGACCATTGGGTTTTATTTGACTCAAAAGACTCTAAACTAACAAACAAACTTATTTACAAGAATTTTTTACACAACTTTGACTAAACTCAACAGAAACTTTGGGCCTTCACTTTGGGCTTCAATTTTCTTTTGATTATTTATTTCAAATGCTTCATCTGAAAATAAAATGGTTATTTACAATGAAATGGAAAGACTGAAATTTTTTAAGCAATATAGTGTTTGAGAAACCTGCCATTCACAGGTCCTCCACCAATGAGATCTCCATTGAGCTCCTGCAGCAAATAAGCATTGTTCCCATGGTATGCAACAATATTGAATGGTCCCATCCAAAGATGATCAAACTTCCCATTCTTCCCTCTGTCTTCATTCCTTGCATCCCACTTCACTACCAAATCATCCACCTTGAAATCATCTTCCTTAGTATGTTTGTCAAAGGCTCTTTTCATTTTGTCTTGGTGTAGTTGTGAGTTGTTGAAGACTTGTTCTCTCATTTTTTGCACATGGATTAGTTGGTTTATCCTCCTTTGAGCATCGTTTGGTTCAACTTCTTGTTCTTGCAGCAGTCTCATTACTGGCAGTCCTAATGAGGTAGGAAAAATTGTCTATGTACCATATATAATCTGAAAGGGTGATGTAGCAATAGATATTTTGGTAGTGATCCTATCATCCCACAAAGCATAGATCAGCTTCTTGTGCCAATCTTTCTTGTTTTCCTGCAGAAGCTTCTTAATAATTCTGGTCAAGCTTTTGTTGGATGACTCAACCAACTCATTACCCTGTGGATAATAAGATGTGGAATGGCCAAGAGTTATATTATAGTCACTGCAAAATTTCTCCATTCTCTTGGACTTGAATGTTGTTGCATTGTCAATAATGATCTTGACTGGACAACCAAATCTAGACAAAATATTTCTTTCTAAAAATTGAATGATAACAATATCAGTAGTTTTCCTTGTGGGGACTGTTTCAATCCATTTGGTGAATTAGTATGTGGATGTTAGTATCCACCTATGTTGAGCCGAGGATGGTGGATGGATCTCTCATATAAAATCAAGGCCCCATTTCCTAAATGGTGCTTCCATAGAGATAGGTTTTAAAGGTAAGGGTTGTAACTTTCTTTTTCCATCAAAAACTTGGCATTCATGACAGCTTGAAACTTCCCTGTACACATCAGAAAAAAAAATACTAGGCCAATAGAACCTTGCCGTCAATATTTTATGCACACTAGTCTTCCAATAATGGTGCCCTCCATGGTCACCTTTGTGAAACTCTTTGATAGCTTTCTTTACCTCTTCCTCCAACAAAGAATTTAGCAAGATCCCACCTGGATCTTTCCAATAGAGAGAGTGGTCTAGAATGCAAAAAAATTATGCTTTCAACTTTTAAAATATGGCCTTGGTTTTTCTTATTTCAGGAGGAGCCTGCAAATTTATTAACACATAAATAATATCAGCATACCATGGAGAATCAAGAATGATAAGGGCCTTGGTTTTTCTTACCGTCTCTTCTTCTGAATTTGTTGATAAGCCAACAATGAAATTGATTCCCAAAACATCATAATTGGACTGTGCCATCTTCTTTGCAAGTCCCTGACCTTTAATCAAGTTTGTAGGTTTGATCTCAAGGTCATACTCCAACAAAACAACTCTCCATTTTCCCCTTCTACCTTCAAGATCAGGCTGAGTCAAAATGTCTTTCACATAATTGCTAGGTACATAAGCAATGATATGGGAATGAAAAATATAAGTTCTGAATTATTTGAGGGCCTTCACCAAGGCATATTCCTGCTTTTCCATGATGCCATACCTCAGTGGGGAGTCTCTCAAAGTTCTACTATAATAGGCTATGGGCCTTTCAAATTCATGTTCATCTTTTTGTAACAAAACACCAGCAAAGGTGTGTTCTAAAGAAAAATAAAACAAGATAAAGTCTTTTGCAAAATTTGGACTAACCAACATTGGGGATTTGGTCAGAGCCACTTTAATATCTTCAAAAGAATTCCTAACTTCAGGAGTCCATTTTATCTCATTTCCTTTCCTGAGCATGTTTGTGATATACTTTATGATTTCAGCCAAGTTAGGGATAAACCTTCTTAAAAAATTTACTTTCCCTAGGAAAGATTGTACCTCCTTCTTGCTCCTAGGTGTGCCAATCTTCAGAATTTCTTGCACTCTGTTGGGGTCTATCTTTATCCCTTCGTTTTAAATAATGTGTCCAAATAATTTTCCCTTTTTCGTTCCAAAATTTGACTTTTTGGGATTCAATGAGATGCCAAACTTCCTACATTTCTGAAAAACCCTTCTTAGATGTTTAAGATGTCCATCATCAAAATCTGAAAATGCAGTGATATCATCTAAGTAAATAACAATAAACTTATCTTTCTCATCAACAAAGGCTATTTCCATGGCCCTTTGTAAGGTTTCCCCTGCATTCATAAGCCCAACAGGCATTTTTCCATACATGAAGGTGCCCCAAGGTGTTGTAAAAGTTGTCTTCTCTTGGTCACCAGGATACATCATGATTTGGTTGTATGCAGAGAAACCATCAAGCATTGATATCTTCTAAGATCCAACCACCTTCTGTAGAATGTAATCCATCTTAGGAAGTGGATAATTGTCTTTAGACACCCTGTTTAGATTCTGAAAGTCCACACACAACCTGATCTCACCACGTTTCTTCCTGACAGGCACTAGGTTAGCCACCCACTTGGAAAATCTTAAGGACCCTATAATTTTGGCATCAAACAACTTCCTTACCTCCTTTTCAATCAATGGAAACAACAAAGGATTTATTCTTCTCAACTTTTTCTTGAAAGGTTTATGATCATCCTTGATTGGAATTACATGTTGAATTACCTTAGTATCATAGACCTTTAAATCTTCATAACTCCATGCAAAGACATCAAAAAAATATTTCATTAGGCTGATATACCTCTGTTTAATTTCAGGACTGAGTGTTTTGGACAACTTGATGATCTTGGGATCTTCCTGACTCCCAATTTTGCAATCTTCTATGTCCTCATCATTTGCAGCGATTTTAGGATTTTTGGTTACATCGTTGTTGTCAAAAAAAAATTCCAATGGGACCAATCCCTTGGGAATGATGTTATTTTTTAGTTGCACTATATCTTTACCAACAATTTGATTTTGAAAGAAATCATCATTTGTGAACACAGTTGCATCTTCATCCTCTTCACAACAACACTCATCATCAATATTTGAATTAGCAGATTCATCACTCATCTGAAGGGATATTTCTACATGTTTGTCATCTTCAAATATTTTCCAATATTTAATGTTGTCAGGTACTGTTGGCCTATGCTTGAATTCAATTTCATACTTTTTGTTAGGAAAAATTGGAATTTTGAAAACAAAGGCTCAAGTAGCTAGAGCATCAACGATTAGATTTCCCCCCCAAGGAATCACTGATAAATTTTATTCTAAAAACTCTTCAAGAAGATTAAGTACAATATTCCTATATGCCCTAAATCTAGGATGCTTTGATTGATATCTACCCTTTACTTGATTTATGACAAGCAAGAAATCCCCATGTACAATTATCCTCCTAGCACCCAATTTTTTCAAAGTCTTCAATCCCAAAATCAATGCCTCATATTCAGCCATGTTATTGGTGCAATCAAAAGAAAAATTTTAAGAATAAAGATTTGTACCTGTATTGGGAGGAATAATCCACACACCAGCTCCTGGTCCTTCTTTGCTAGTAGCTCCATCAAAGTTCATGTTCCACATCTCATCCCCTTCACTGTTTTGTTGATCTGTAATTTGCTTTGTTTGATGATCAGATTTGTCTTTGATGGTCATAATAGTCTTTGGCTCCTCCTCTTCAAAGCTCAAGTCATTGTAGAAAATAGAAGAACCAACCTCAATATCTATAGAGTAAATAGGATGGTTGTTTGGTTGGGTTTTTCTACTCACCATGTACTTGAGAAATACTTCTCTATACAGCCTCCTTTCTTGGCCAAAAAAAAAGATATTATCATATGACATATCCATATGCAAAGTCCCTTTCAACTTTGCAGCCCAAGATCTAGATAAAATCATGCCAAATTTAGTAGGGATGTCTGCAACAACCACATCCATGATCATATTTTTTTATGGAATTTGGGACAATGATACAACCAGATCTTTGATCAAACCCAAGCATTTCACCTTCCTCGGGTCAAAAGAGAAAACATCCTTGTAAGGTCTTGTAATGTCTAGACCCAGATCATCCATGACTACCTTGGGCATCAAATTATGGGATGCTCTTAAATCTAACATAGCATTATGTAAGGTCATGTCATGAATTTTCAGACTAACATAGAAAGGAGGGACATCATCAATATCACCACTCTCCTCCACATGTGGGCCAAACAAAATACCAGGGTGATTATCTTGCACATTTAAGGTGTCAGAAGCTTCTTCCATCTTGAGCATCTTAATGATCTGATTTCTATATTCACTATTTTTTATTAGCTCATTGAATGGAACAAAAAATTTGATTTTAGCCATTTCACTTTCAAAATTAAAAGGAGATGGGGTTTTTTCTACCTCTTTGATGACTTCTTCCTTTCTTGCCTTAGGTATCTTCTTTGGGGGTTCTTCTTTGGATTTTCCTTTCTCCATTGCATCCTTTGTTGAACTGTCTTTCTTAGGTTCTCTTGAAGAAGGTGTATTGATCTGAAGTTCCCTTGTAGGATTTGCCTTTGGGGGGTTTGCAGACACTTTTTTGCTTCTGAGGTTATATTGTTTCTGAAGTTGCAGAATAGCATTCTAATATCCCTTCTTAAACTCTTATGTTTCCAATGAAAACATATCATCATTATCCTGCATAAACTTATCATTTGCATCCATAAATTGATCATGTTCTTCTTTAGTTAAGAACACATTTGTTTTGGTATCATCACAACAATGCATATTGTCTTCAATTATTTGATCAAAATATTCATTTACATAGTTCTTTTGGAAAGGAGGTTTTATTTGTTGAGAACCTTGATTTCTTTGATCTCTTTGCCTAATCTGTGGAACTAGAGCTCTTCTAAAATTTTGATTTCTGGGCTGAAAATCAGTTTGATCTCTAGTGGCAGGATTATTATCCAATGAAATTTTTTCCATCAACCTTTCCACAGTCTTCATCATCAACTCAAATTTCTCTTCTGATGACTGAGAAGTTGAGGGTTGTGCTTCTCCTTGGACCTTTTTCATATCTTTGTCATTATTATGTTTGATCTTCCCTGAAGCCATCAGATTTACCTCCACTTCAATTGCATCACTCATCAAGTCATCTAGTGTATTGGATCTCCTTTCTCTCAACAACAAGGCAAAGTCATTGTCAAAAGAATCAGCATATCGAAGTTGGGCAGCTCCAGGAGGGGGTTTTACTTCAATGGGGATTGAATTATAAACCCTAATAAATCTGGTTGAAAACTCTTGTATTGTTTCATTATGTGATCTCTTTATGTTATTGTATTGATTTAGCAACTGAAGAGGATTCTTCTTTTCAACCCACCTTGCAAGGAAAAGTGTTTCAAATGATGAAAAATCAGGGATGCTTTCTACTGGAAGATCTTTTAACCATTTTCTAATTTATCCTGAAAGACTCTGTGCAAACAGTCTTACTTTTTCATCTTCATGATCTACCTCCTCTAGGTCAAAAAAATAATTAAACCAACCTAAGTTTCTTTGGGATGATACATTCTCTTCATCATCAAATGATTTGATTCTCTTATTATAATTATGAGGTAAATCATGTAATTGGGCAGGCAAGGCAAGAGGAGAAAATATGGCTTCCATGGCTCTAGGAGGAGTTTGAACAGGCTAAATGGTCTAAGTGGAAATTGCGCCAGTTTGAATGGGGGCGGTCTGAATGGGAACAATAGGAATCAAAGACTGGAATTTGTTCTCATCAAATATGATGTTATTCAAATTGGATTATGACCTGGATCTGAACAAGGGTTGTTCAAATTTTAAATCAAAGGTCAAGGGCATCAATGCTTTTTATCCCGTCTTTGGGTAAAGATATATTTTTGTCCAAGTAAGGAACTGAGTCAATTGTTCTTTCTTTTATTTTATGTAAGAGTTTCTCAGGATCAGACACAAATGTTATAGGCTCTGGATCATGGTTCCTTCTAGTGTAAATTTTCTTGGGAGCCAGGATATCTTATTCAAAAATACTTTATGCTATTGATCTTATTAAATGAAGTTGCTAGAATAAATTTAGTTCAGACAAAAAAGGTGTTTGATTCACTGTTACCATCAGGAATCAAATCTAAAGCTTTTAGTTGTTCTTTCCCAGGGAAAATTTTCAATTTTGTCCCCGGCAACGACGCCAAAATGTTAACACTCTATAATTTGTTGGTTTGAAGAAACAATCTACAAGGGTAACCTACAAACCAACTTTAATACTGGAAACTATCCTTTCCAATCTAGAGAGGGCTCTCTCTGACACTTGATCTCTGATAGTTAGATTGTTTTTTGTATTGATGGCTAGATTTAGATGTTTGAGATATTTTTTTCAAGGTTTGCTGGCAAGGAGGTATAGTATCTCTAGGGCTATGGAGTCAACCCCTGAAAACAAAAGAAAACAATGTATGGTAGGTAGAACTCCTCAGAGGAAAAAGGGATAAATAAGGCAATGAACTTCAGTTTTGAGTTTGATTATGTAGGGTGAAAGAAGAACAAAAACACATAACAGAATCAAAGCATCATAAAGGATGAATTCTGATCTTAGTTAAGAATAATAAACAAAGTTTAAATCATTTAAGTCTGGAGCACCATTTGATGAATTCTAGACCTTTAAATATCCAATTTAAACAGAAGAAAAGTGAAGATGAAAGTAAGTACACAAGGAATACATACAAAGAAGAGTATAATCTTCACATCACCAACATTAGAATCTTTTTCATAAGGAGTTCATGACTTCTGCATTTGTATTTATTTTAGATTAAAAAAATTACATTGAAGACCAAAATGTCTATACTTCTGTCCACTCACCCTTCTTTACATAAAAATAATCAACATATATAGAAAAATAAAGCTACACTAAGATGCTATGGGTCGAACTACTATATCCTAGAATGATGGATCTGGTTTCTTTCAAAGAGAACAACAACCTTTACAAGATTTACTAAAAATAGAAAATCTAATTTTTCCAATCATAACATAACCAAAAAAATCATTTACAATCATAAATCCTTGAGAAAAATTCGATCATGTGGTTGTGATGAGTCATCAAGTCCATCTAGAGAGTGCCTCGATTCATCATGTGTGCTGCTGGAAAAATTTCTCACTCTTGCGTAGCGATTTCTGGTTACTGTTGTGCAAGTGTTGGCTACAACATTTGTGTAGCGACTTTGCATAGTGAATTACCATTATGTGGTTTCTCGTGTGAATACAGGTGGCAGCAAAGGTTGGGGACAATGCACATTCCTCAAAACTTTTATTCCTTTCATCACATATCCTCCTTTATGATCAGGTGAGCTTACATCATTTACATAGTGAATATTCGCTACGCAAGTGTTGTGTATGACTATTCCTTGATTAAAACAACAAGTTGTGCATAACAAGTATTCACCTTGGTGAAACAAACCCTCATCAACATCAAATGCATAATTACCACAACTTCGATGATGAAAAAAAAACTTGGACATGGTTCCATACCCAAAAAAAGACAAAAATAGGGCTTCCTTACTCATATTTCTGCAACTTCGGCATGGAGATTTAGCTTGTCCTTATCTTCTTCATCCAATTTCACTTGTAACCTTAAGGCCCTTTTTTATTTTCTCAATGACAGTTTTTGTCTCTTTAAATGTTACACCTGCCTAAACAAGGTTGCATTCCTCTTCAACTTTGACTGGGAATTAGAAAAGACTGCACATGCATTGTCAATGGTTGGTCTGCATTCCTTGTAATGATTCATCATTCCTTCCTCTAATATTCTCTTTTCTTCCCTGAGTTTGATGATCTGATCTTGAGCTTCTCTTAGCTTCTTATTCAACCATCTTATGTTTTTTTCTCCTTTTGTGGGTGAAGTAGGAGATTTTTGACTTGCTTCTTGCTTTCCCTATATGTCTGGACTACTCTTCCTGGCTAAGGACCTTATCAGAGGTGATGTTGGTTTGGATGCAACTGTAGTCTCAGGGCTTTGCCCGATATTCCTTCCATTTGAAATTTATTGCATAGGACTAAATTTTCTTTGTGGTGTTTGATCTAGCTTCCTAATTCTCCTATCGGGATATTGTGTTTATTATGATTGTCTTCTCTAGCACCTCAACAATGATCTCTTTATATTATCTTGGATCCTACCTTGGAAGCATGTTGACTCATCCTTTGGAAATTTCAAAGGTTTGGTCATATAATATCTTGAACGATTCAACACTAAAATCTCAAGGGAGGAATGAAACCCTTGTCAAAGAACTTGGATATTTGTTCAATACATATTTGAAATATCAGTATATGTGGTAGATCTAGTGTTTATATTACTTTGTTTTGGAGATCAATGCAAAAATAATTTTCAATAGGATTGAGTTGTGTGTGAAGGATTGTTAAGAGTTGGAACACACTCTTAGAGACCTATCGCATATCTCATCTTCAAGATGTATATCAATGCTCATCCAAGTTAGTGTCATCAATTTCATCCATTTTTCATTTCCAATGCTTAGTTTAATTAGCTCCGCAAAGTAGAATGGGAATTAACAATAGATTAGCTTCCATTTCTTTTGTCAATATATAGTTAATTTTTTTTCCCACTGAAAATCTCACGAGGAAACCCAAGATATGCTACCCCACATTCATGTATGGCATCGTTGGTAAACCCATCAACATAGATTAGTGTTCCTAATACAAGGGGATTCTAGCTAGGCATCTATAGGAATGAAACTAATTTATAGTTGATTACTTGTTTGAAACCCTAATTGACCTATAATCATAGATAAATAATTAATATTAAAACTTTAATTAATCTAGTGGCATTCATACCTCCTCTTTTCATAATCATTGTGTTCTCCTAAGGTTTCTTGGTTTTACCTTAAATTGAGTGGTGATTCCACTCTATCCTTCTCTTTGTTGGTGGTATTTGTGGTTGGGTCATTCCCCATTCCTATTTGTATGTTGGTAGGGTTATTCCCCTGCCCTACTCTTATGGTACACATAAAGAAGTATCTTCCTACTTTGATTGAAGATAAAGATTTCATTATTCTTCGTACCTTGGTAGGTGATGATGATTTGATAGCTAGAGTTGTAATTTGTAATTAAAAAACACTCCTCACTATGTGTATTATGTGCATAGGTGTTCTATTGAGGAAAGTAATGAGGAAAATCGAGAACTATATCCAATAAACATCAAAAAAACTCCATTGTAAGGTCATCTTCTTACTCAATTAGAGTTGAGGAATCCATTGTAAGATCATCCTCTTACTCAATAAGAATTGAGTAGAATATCGAATTGAATTACTTTTTTACATTGAATTAAATCTCCTAAACTTATATACATGATTTTTGATATCGTATTTATTAATATTGATTTTAAATAATTGACAAAAATATTTTTTTCTCATTGAAATAGATAATTTAACTTCCATGCAAAATCAAGTTTACCCCCAAAAAAATTCATTTAATCTTTTTTATATTTAGAAAAATTTTGTTTTATTTTCTCAAAATTAACTTTCTAGAAAATTCTTATTTTGTTATCTCAAGATTAATCTTCCACCAAATATATAAAATTTCCTATTATATAAAATAATTTATCACACATCTTTGTCATCTCAAAATTAATCTTCCTTGAACAACAATATGTTATAGCTAAAGATAAAACATAAACTACCTATAAATGGATGACAATGATGCACACATCCTTATAAATCACATAAGGAATGGATGAAAATGATGAAGACATTATTATAAATCATATAAATCACACAAGGAATATTATATAAGGTAATGTGCATGCATAATTAATGTAATTGATGCCTTGAACACCATGCAAGCTATTAATCAATCCATTTATTAGCAATTTAACCAAAGCTTTTGTCTTCACCATTTAATGATTATATATAACAAACCTCTGAGTATTAGAACTGTAAAGCTTTATTTTATTGAAAGTTATAACCATGAGAGTCCCATATGATGAAAGACATTTACAAAGTGAAAATAACATCTAAAAAACATATATGACGCAAAAGGTAAGATTAGAAATTAGTGAAATGCTAATTTAGACCCTATTGATGAGAATTTTGGTGCTTGTGCTCCAAAATTTCAGAATCCACCACGCAGACGCAAGACGAGGTGAAGTGTAGACTCCTCAACGAGAGTTCGCCCATACTCTAGCTGCTTACCAACAAATATCAACCTATTTTGATCATGAGGAATGCCTTCCTTGTCATGAATCTTCGCTTTTGCATTATCAATCGTGTCAGAGATCTCAACCTCGAGTGTGATCGTCTTTCCTGTCAACGTTTTCAAAAATATCTGCATACCGCCATGGAGCCGAAGGACAAGATGAAGTCCACTAGAGTCCTCCCATCTTCAAGTTTCTTCCCTGCAAAGATCAATGTCTACTGATCAGGAGGAATCCCCTCCTTGTCCTGAATCTTCGCCTTCACATTATCAATAGTATTGGAGCTCTCAACTTCGAGCGTGATGGTCTTGTCGGTCAGGGTTTTCAAAAATATTTGCATTCCTCCTCTGAGACGGAGGACTGGGTGAAGAGTAGATTTCTTCTGGATGTTGAAATCGGCCAGAGTGCATCCGTCCTCGAGTTGCTTTCCAGCAAATATCAACCTCTGCTGGTCGGGTGGAACCCCCTCCTTGTCTTGAATTTTGGCCTTCACATTATCAATGGTGTCAGAGCTCTCAAATTCTGGAGTAATGGTATTGTCGGTCAAGGTGTTGATAAAGCTCTGCATTCCACACCTGAGGCGGAGGATGAGGTGAAGAGTGGATTCCTTCTGGATTTTGTAGTCGATGAGAGTGCTTTGCCAACAAAGATGAGACGTTGTTGGTCAGGTGTAATTCCCTCTTTGTCCTGGATCTTCGCCTTTATAGCTCTCCACCTCAAGAATTATAGTATTACCGGTCAAGGTCTTCACGAATATCTGCATCTTCAAATGAAATCAACACAATACAAAACCTGCATAATCACGGGGATCTTGTTCCAGGATATGTTGCCAACATCAGTTGGCTTACCAACATCTTCATCAGTAGAAGCAAGTATATATGTATACCTCCCTTGTCATTTCAATTTCTCCCATGAAATGTGGCAATGATTTGCCAGTACTTGGGGTTCCAAGGTTGAATTTGGATGTGTTGAGAGATCAAAGAATCCATGGGGATATCTTCAATGGCTCATCCATAAAACATGGATACCTTTGACACCTACTTTCACAAGGCATAGTTGGACCATGATGGTATAATTAGTGGCCCTGAAATCATGGCCTTGTTTTAGTGGGGAAATGTTTGGCAACAGTATTATTCCAAGAAAGGACGAACACCTTCAATAACCATTCACGCAACCAAATCAAAGATCAACACATCGATATTTTTATGTGGTAAAATCCCTGTGGGGAAACATCCACGACCCCAACCAACGTGACCACTTGGAGAAATTTATTAATGCAAAGAAAGTATTACTGAGAGATTTACAAGAGATTTTCTCACAATCAATCATCAGCAAATGACCCTCCATGCTCTTTAAATAGAGATCATGGATCAATCGGGTGCTAAGCCACAAATCAATGTATTCATTAAGATCAAGAGAATATGAGTCGTCGGCTCACTCTATGTTAGGAACATATCATGACCATCGGATTAAAAATGCATACTAATTCATACTAAAGAAACACACTTTAACCTAATGACACATTAGACCAAGTTGATCTTAACTAACTCCTAAGTGTCTAAATATCCTAACATCCCCCATTAAGAACAAGCTGGGATAGGATTGAAGGATTTACAAAGGTGACATGATAGAAGAAGGAATGAGGCATTATAACCTATCTCCCCTTAATGACAACTTCTTGAATTCCTAACATAGATCGGTGTTTTGAAAACTTCACTTCTATAAGAGACTTTGTGAAAATGTCTGCAACTTGATCTTCTGTAGGGAAAAGAGAACTTCAATAACTCAATCGTGAATGAGCTTTCTGATTAAGTGCATGTGCAGCTCAATCTGTTTATTGCATTGATGTTGAACTAGATCTTTAGTGAGATTTATGGCACTTTTATTGTCACACTAGAGGGTGGTTGGATGTTGTTGCTAGAATACAAACTCTGAAATGATTTGTTGAAGCCACAAGGCTTCTTGGATTGCATTAACCACTGCTTGGTACTCTACTTCTATTGAAGAAAGAGAAATAGTTTGTTTTTTCTTATAGGCCCAAGTGACAGGTTCTGAAACAAATATGGAAACATAACATGTAGTAGAATTTCGATCAGCAAGGTCGTCGACCCAATCTAAATCAGTGAAACCAACCAATAAAGGAGTCCCCTCTTAGTTGTAATGTATCTCGAACTGAAATGTAGCTCAGACATACCAAAGTATCCTTTTAGTTTCTTTCCAATGGATTCCATGGAGTGATTGCATATACTAGGAAACAAGACCAACAAAAAAGGAAATATCAGGACAGGTATGAGTCAAATATAAGAGGCTTCCAACTAATTAAAGGTACAAGGTGGAATCAACTACTGGAGAAGTACAAGTGGCATCAAGTTTGACTCCATACTAGAAGGGAGTAGGGGGTGGTTTAGAATCATCCATGTGAAAGAGACAAATAAGGTCACAAGCATACTTACACTGGGAAAGAAAGATTCCTTCCTTGGTTTGCAATACTTGAAGGCCAAGGAAATAGTGCAAATAGCCTAAGTCGATCATTTCAAATTTGTTTGTAAGGTTGGTTTTCACATGATTTAAAAGTTTAGGGTCACTACCAGTGAGGATAAGAACATCAACATAAAAAACAATTTTTATGAGATAACTTCCTACTTTCTTAGTATAGATATTAGGGTAAGAATGGCATCTAGAAAAGTTGATGTCAAGAAGAAAGTTGTCCAATTTGGCATACCAAGCTCGAGAAGCTTACTTAAGACCATAAAGATATTTCTTAAGGAGAAAAACAAGCTTGGAGTCATTTTGGACATAGCCAGGAGGTTGTTTCTTGTAGATTTATTCTTTCAAATCCCCATGCAAGAAGGAAGATTTAACATCCATATAATGGACCTCCCATTTATGTGAGGCAACAAGGGTGAGAACAAGGCAGATGGAATTCATTTTGGCTACAAGGTCAAAGGTTTAATTATAGTCTATTCCTTCAACTTGAGAGAACCCTTTGGAAACTAATTGGACCTTGTGTCTTTCAACACTTCCATATGATTCATACTTAGTTTTGTAGATCCATTTACATCTAATAAGTTTTCTTCCTTTTGGAAGAGGTATAAAATCCCAAGTATCATTTTCCATTAAAGAGAAATACTTTTCATTCAATTTTGTATCTCAATTTGGATGACCTAAAGCTTCTACAAATGTCTCTGGATCATGAGTCTCTGAAACTTGAGCTAAAAGAGAAGAGGCTCACTAGCACTATGAACATGTTTGATGTTGATCTGAAGGATCACTGGAAAGATCTCCAGTTTCTTCTCGTGTTGAACGGACCCATCTAGAAAGTGGTGGTGTTGGTGCAGGTTCATGTTCAATGGACTCATCTGGAGGAATATGAGCAAGAAGAGATGGATTTGCATCTTCATTGTATCATCTAAAGAAGAAGAAACCAGAATATGAATAGAAGGTGAGTAGGTGGAGGTAGATTTTCATTCTCACTGTCATCATCTGAAGAGGAAGAAACAAGAATAGGAATATAATATGGAACAAATACTGAATATGGCTCACATGTCAAAGAAGGAACAAATGTCAAATTAGGCTCACAGGCCAAGATATTTTCATCAAATTTAACATCTCTTCTAATAATAATTTCATTATAATGAGGTTGAAGAAGTTTGTAACCTTTGACATCTTTAGAATATCCAACAAAATACATTTCTCACTTTAAGGATGTAAAGATTTCCTTTTCTCATAAGGAATGTGAGCCCATGTTACATTTCCAAATACACATAAGTGGCTTACATCTGGCTTAATTTTATTACATGCTTCTTTCGATGTTATATTTTTTAGAGTCTTTGCGAGAGTACGATTTACTATGTGATTTGAAAAATTAATGGATTCCACCCAATAACTAAGACTTAATCCCTTAGATTGGATCAAGCAATTATTCATTTCTTTTAATGTGTGATTATTTCTCTCAGCAACACCATTTTATTGTGATGTATATGAAACAGTGTGCTTCATTTAAATTCCATGTGCAATGCAATACCTTGTAAAATTGTTGTTCACATATTCGCTTATGTTATTTGTTCTTAACATTTGAAGTTGATGTCCAGATTTTTTTTCTACAAGGGCCTTGTAGGAAAAAAACTTTTCAAACACTTCACTCTTAGATTTTAAGAAGTAAACCCAATTGTGTATGGAGTAGTCATTAATGAAAGTTAAGAAATACTTGCACCCAAAAAAAGAAGGAGAATAAAGAGAACCACACAAGTCATTGAGAACGAACTGCAAAGAGGTTGAGGCATAACAAGAGGCACGTTTGTCAAAGCTATCCCGATGATGTTTACCGAGAAAAAAAAATGGCACAAACACCATTTCTACAAGAAACAAGAGAAAGACCAGTCACCATGTGTTGATTACATAGTTGTTGCAATGAGCAATAGTTTAGATGGCCAAACCGCTCAAGCCAAAGTTTTCTCAAGTCATCGCTATGAGCAACAAAAACTGATGGAAAAGATTATGAGACAAAGTTTTCAAACTTGTACAACCTAGTAATATCATTAGCAATTCTAGTTGTGAGGACATGCTTAGGATCTTTTAAATCCTTAATTACAACTTGGTGAGGTGAAAACTCTATGGTTTTACCTTCACTTGAATGAATGATCTGATATACTTATAGAAGATTGCAGGAAATACTTGGAACACATAATACATCATTGAAATTACCATTATCTACCTGAATCGTTCTAGAAAAATACAACACTAAGAGATCTATCATCACCAACAAATAATTTCTTGGAGTTACTTTCATTTAGAGTAGAAAATATGGTTTTATCCTTAGTTGAGTGATAAGATGATCCATAATCAATAAGCCACTCATCAGAAGAGGAAGTAGAAGTTACATTGAAGGAGAAACCAGAAGAAGAAAGTGCATGTCCATGAGAAAAATAAGAAGAAGAAGAATAAATATTGATAATGTGTTTTTTCATCATTGCTTATAAGGCTTCCATATTTTTAAAACATTTAGACTCTACATGACCATCTTTCCCACAAAAGTTGCAATGTTTGTCACCAATACTCTTATTTTTTAATTTTGCTCATTTGTCACCATTGGGAGTGAAAGTTGGTTGAGAGGGTTTGGAACCCTTATTTTGATTGTTTTTGTGGTAAGGATGTTGCTTCTTGGGATTCTTGGATTTATCTTTTTGTTAATCCACTAAGGCTTTGTTGGAGGTACCTACAGTGTTGATCACTCCAATTTGCACAAGTTTATCTTGCTCTCTAATCAAAGCATCACAAAAAGACTCAAGAGAGGGATTTTGGTAAGCACTCCCTAGAGTTTCTCTAGTGGCATAAAAGGTAGATACAAACACAAAATATGCACTACCAAACTTAGAAAGAATAATATAGATGCATCGGTCTTCCTTCAAATCTATTTTGCAGTTTAAACATAAAGTATAAGTGTGTTGAAATTAGATAAATAATCTTCAATACAAGGAAAATAATTGGGACTTAAATTCATTAATTGATTTTCTATCAGGTGGGCTCAAATAATATAGTGTATTACCAAACAAAGCTTCAAGTTTTTCTCAAGCTTTATCTGGGCCATCGATTCCTTGAAGGTGAAACCTTAAATCAGGAGAGATGGACATTCCAATTAGTCCATTGCTTCGTCATTCTTATTAGCCCATTTGAATTTACTTTCATCATCAGTGGGTTCTTTTTATTTTCCCAAGGTAATCTGGTATAATTCTTTACTTATTAATACATCCTCCATATGGGATTTCCATGAGAAGTAATTGGTACTAGTAAGCAAAACATCACTAGGAGAAGCCATATTAAATATGCAAAGAATATGGATTTAAATGTTGAAACAGATTATCTAGATGGAAATCTCTAGAAAAAATAGGTTGTTTAAAAAAATGGCACTGAAAATGGACTTCGGATGTGAAAGTTATGCCCTTTTGAAAAAATGCATAAACAGTAACCAAAGAGCCACATAGCAAGTAGAAGTTGGTCCATGTGGTAATGCTCCTCGTAACTGTGTCTATAATCTCACTTTTAAATAAGTTACTTATGAAATGACTCACTTTTATAGAATAAGTGGGAATCACTTTTACAATGATATTACTTTGCAAATGAAAGTTGTATGTTATATATATATATATATATATATATATATATATATATAAGTTATTTAAATGAGTCACTTATGAAGTGACCCACTTTTATATAATAAGTGGAAATCATTTTTACAATGAGGTTACTTTGTAAATAAAAGTTGTATGGAAAAAAAGAACTTAAAAAACATCAAAGTTATTTAATAGTGATTCACTTTTATAATTAAGTGAAATGCACTTTACAATGGATGCATGAACTTTTCAAAAAAACAAAAACAAAAAAGAGACTTAACCTCAAAACCTCGTACTAAGTAAAGTAACTTTCAACCAAGTGAGCTAGTTCAAAACACATTATAGTCTTAAGAAGGAGGATTGGGGGTGTTGTTAATGTTGTGGAAGACGGTCTTGGAGCGTGTGCTGAATAAAAAAAAAATCATGCATTCACACACAAAAAAAATTGTTTCTTGACAACAACAAGGGTTAGATCTTGGTTAGCTGACCTATAAAATGCAAATATTCCATCTATTTTTTATTTACCAAGATCATACAGAGCACGTGGAAAAGAGCATATGCAGATAGGAAAACTATTTTCGCTTTGTTTATAATTTGTCGAGATCACGCAAAGTGCAGGGAAAAGAGCATATGCATATTGAAAAGAGTAGAAACCAGGAAATAAAAAAATAGAAAAAAAAAAAAAAATTGTCTCAATAAAAAATTAAAAGGGTGTATTCAGGCTTTATACCTCCAAATCTAACTGAAATGGTCATATTTGGGGAAAACAAAACCTTTTCGAGTGAAAATAAAAGCATTCCTAACTTGAATGAGTACTCCAGGTGCAACGACTTCAATATATCGATCTACAATGGGAGCGAGTCTTCAAATGCACTATGATACCATGTTCGACAACACATGTATCCCAACATAGGATGAACACCTTCAGTAACCACTCACACAAACAGATCAAAGATCGGCATACCAATGTTTTTACGTGGTAAACCCCATGTGGGGAAACATCCACAACCCCAGTAAATGTGGCCACTTAGATCAATTTATTAATGCAAAAGAAAATATTATAAAGAGATTTATAAGAGATTTTCTCACAATCAATCATTGGCAAATGCGTTCCATGTTCTTTAAATAGATATCATGGACCAATTGGGTGTTAAGCCATAGATCAATGTAGTCGTTAATATCGAGGAGAATGTGATTCGTCATATCACTCTATGTCGAGAAAATATCATGACCGTCGGATTACAAATGCATACTAAAGAAACACACTAAGAAACATACTTTAACATAATGACACATTAGACCAAGTTGATCTTAACTAACTCATGTGTGTCTAAATATCCTAACAGAAACTTACCCAAGAAAATATTTTCAAATTAGGTACCATTTCTCTCATTTAATTCTTTCTTTGAAATAGAATTGATTCAAATATTGTACCCACCTTTTAACAAAGTTTCCCATTTGGCTTTACCTAATCAATATTCCCAAAGAAACATGTCTCATGAGTTTTTATCCCCTTCTGGCCAAAAATTGGGTATTTATGTAAGAAAAAAATTAGCTACGCTCTCATCTTTCTCTAGGCGCATAAATATATAGTTGCAAGTTTTTATGCAACATGATAACAATTTTTAAAAAACAAAACCTATGCTTTTAAGTCTCGATTGTGTTTCTTAAAGAATCCCTTTTTTTTATTTTAGGATGTTATGTAGTTATAATTGAGGTTATAATAGGATGGAATATGAGCGCGAGATCTGAAAGGTTAGGGTTCACATGCACCATCTTCCCTCCCACCCTGACCACGTCTGAACTCATCTGCACCCCGACAATGACCATCACAAAAGAATGGGAACATAAGGGGGAGAAAAATCCCCCTCTTACCATAACATCGAAAACCAATGATCCGGGGAACTCGCGAACGCGTCGACCATCCTTTGAGCCGCCATTGCACTTACGAGACCAATATCTACAGGAAGAGATGGATATAAGTAAAGAGTCTAACACGGATGTTGAGTCCTCACATCCAAAAGTAGCTTGGGTTTGGATACCTGGCAAATGTATCCCCCAAGCCCCGATTGCACACAGGTACATCATCAAAACCACCAGGATAGGGGATCATACATAGTTCATGAGAGACCATGCCCTCATAGGAAAATTCCTAGGTCTCTGGCCCTCAGAAAATGACCTAGCTTGTTGGATCAAGGCATGGTGGAACCCCAAGGGAGACTATGAGCTCTAGTTGAGTTCCAAAGGTTTCTTTACAGTAATATTCTACAACCTGGAGGACAACGACAATATATTTAAAGGGGGACCATATTTCTACAACTTGGTTGGCCTCTACCTACATTTCTGGACAGACCGCTTCTGCCCAAAAAAGGAAAACTTCGCATACACATCGGTATGGATTCGCATCTATTCCCTATCTCAAGAGTTCTGGTTAGAAGAAATTTTACTGGGCATAGGCAATACCCTAGGTAAATATGTCAAATCTTTTGAAGCTACCAAACAGAGAAAATACACCTCTTATGCAAGGATATGTGTCTATATGAACATCTCCAAAGCTCTGTCGAGCACAATTACCTTAGAATACCAAGACGAGGAATGGGCCCAAACCATAGATTATGAACACATCCCTTTCATATGTCAAAAATGCCATGAACATGGGCACCTTTTCAGAGACTTCCCTCTCAATTCCCCCCCCCCCCCTAAGAGGGAAGCTAAAGAGAAATCAAAGGAAGGATTTACCCAGGTTCAAAATCGAAGGAAACAAGCGCAGAAGAATCCCACAACCAACAACGGAAAAAAAAACCCAAATAATAATTCATTTGAAGCCCTTAACCACCTCCCAGAGGCAAAAGAGGTGGAAAAACCCCACAAGACCACGGGGAAATATCCCAGCAAGCACAAGGAAGATCAGTTGTCACAAGAGTATCAAACCCCAACAAACCAAGCAGATCCACAGACTCACCTAATCTCAGGGAAAGAACTAGAAAGAGAGGAAGACACAATCATGGAAATGGATGAGGAGGACCTAGCATAAATCAACCTAGATAGGTTAGAAGAAGCACTGAACAAGAAGAATCTTCAAACCTTACCAGAGGACCAACTCAGGAAAGTTCACAAAGTATTTTCAGACTCATCAACAGGGGCTACATCCAGGTTGGGGATCAGCTCAGACCCAAACCAAGATCCAAGAAAACACCCAAAAGAAAACAAGCGACGGGGCAGAAAATCCGCTCATCGGCTAATAAAGGAGGTAGGAAACTATATGATCAAATCGGGACAGATTCACAGGCTCTCAGAGAGATCATTTTACCACCCACCAAATTGTTAACTATGAATATCCTCACTTAGAATATCAGAGGCCTAAATGGAAGATCCAAACAAAGGATTCTCCGAAATTGCATCAAAATGAAAGACTTTGATATATTCCCGATAAAAGAGACAAAATGTGCAGGTCAAACTGCAGAAGATATCATCAAAATATGTTGGCGCAACTGTGAATCCTATCAGACAGACTCAAATGGGGCTTCAGGAGGCCTGGCCATCCTATGGACTCCTGCTGCAGTCATCCTTGATCAAGGCTTCTCCATTCCATGCACCATCACAATGCATTATAGAGCCATCGGTTTGGACAAGGAGAGAATGATCATAAATGCCTATGGACCGCAGAATAGTCAAGACAAAGACCTCTTTATTAAAATCCTGGCTTACCTAGGTTCCTTAGCAGAGGGCAAGCGATGGATAATAGGGGTGAATTCAACATGATTCTCACACTAGAGGAGAAGCGAGGGGAAAAAAATCCCCTGGAGAAGGATAGTGAAAAATTCCAGGAACTCATAGAGAACCTCAGACTCGTAGATATTGAGAATAGCAATGGCACCTACACCTGGACCAACAAAATATCAGGTCACCAAAAAATAGCATGCAGGCTTGACCGCTTCCTCATATCGGAAACTCTCCTTTTGGAAGGCCCCCTAGTAGATTCCAACATCCTCCCGAAGGTAGGTTCATACCACTGGTTGGTTCAACTCTGGGTTGACACTATTTCCATCCCCAAGCTTAAACGCTTCAGATTTGAAAAAATTTGGCTCTCCCATCCAAATTTCCAGGAGTTATCCTGTCACTGGTGGAGCACTGCGGAAACAAAGAGGGGTACAAAAATGTATTGCTTCCAGCAAAAACTCTAACATTTTAAACAACAGGTGTGCAAATGGAACAAAGAAGTCTTTGGGAACATTTTCTAGAAAAGGAAAATGATGGAACAAAAACTAGAGAACCTTCAAGGACAATTTGTTCATGCAGGATACACAATCACTCAATAGCAGCACAAGAGTGAACTCAAAAGGAAACTAGAAGAAAGACACAAGCAGGAAGAAATTATGTGGAGACGAAAATCTCGAGTTCAATGGCTCAACGAGGGAGAGAAAAACACCAAATTCTTCCACCATTCTATGATCCGCGGACACCTTATCAATCACATCACGAAGCTAGATGACTCGCAAGGAAACACCATGTTAACTCATCAGGAAATAAAGCATGAGCTGACAGAATTCTACAAGGATCTCCTCTCAGAACCCAAGGTGGACCACACCTTAGCAATAGAGAGGGTGACCCAAAATATCCCAACTATAATCACCCAGGAACATAATGAGGCTCTCATGACACCAATAACACAAGCATAAGTGGATCAAGATATTTAGGAGTTACCCATAGGCAAGGCTTCAAGTCCATATGGTTTAACAACAGACTTCTTCCACTCTTGTTGGCCAATGCTAAGGGAGGAAGTGTGGCAGCTGGTGGAGGAATCACGCAAATCAGGAAAATTTTGTCTAGCACTAAATGCCACTTTCCTTAATACCCAAAGAAGAAAGAGTCACAAATCCGAAGAACTTCAGACCCATATCTCTTTGCAACGTGATCTACAAAATCATTTCCAAGGTCATAGCTCTAAGACTCAAGCCAATTCTACCCTTCATCATCTCCAAGGATAAATCAAGATATGTCGAAGGAAGGAAAATCATGGATAGCATCATACTTGTCTATGAAATCATTCACTCGCTCAAAAGCACTCGTACTCCAGGTATTCTTCTAAAACTTGACCTTTCAAAAGATTTTGACAAATTAAGCTGGCAATACATGATAGTGCTCCTATCATCTTTTGGTTTCAGCAAGGATTGGTCTCTTGGATAATAAACCTCATTTCCTCAACCTTTTTCTCAATCCTTGTCAATCATGTCTCCTCTCAACACTTCTCCCCCTCAAGAGGAATAAGGCAAGGTGACCCTCTCTCCCCTTTCCTTTTTTTCATAATGGTTGAAGGTCTAGGACACTATATCAAGGCTTCAATTCAAAATGGATCCCTCCAAGGCCTCCCTCTTAATGAACATCCCCACCATGCAAGAAGAAATTAAACTAAGCTCCATCCTCTCTGATTTCAGCGAAGCCTCTAGCACCGCCTTTAATCTGGCCAAAACGCAACTCTTCTTTTTTAATACTCATGTGGAAATCCAACAAAACCTTTATCAACTTCTGAATACCCATGTTTGCACTCTGCCCTCTCGCTACTTGGGACTCCCTCTTTTTGACTCAGTAGCCAAAAACATCTCCTGAGACTCTCTCCTACTCTCCTTCACCAACCGTCTTAGCAACTGGACCTTTCGCTCCCTCAACCTTCCAGCCAGAATCGTTCTCTTAAAGTCGGTCCTCCAAGCCATCCTAGCTTACCTATTCTCAGCCCTAGCTTCCCCCCAATCATTCATAAAGAAAATAAGGAATCTACAAAGAAACTTTCTATGGCATGGACACAACCCGAACAAAAAATGGGCCCTAGTCAGCTGGGAAAAAGTTTGCAAGCCCAAATCTTCAGGTGGTCTGGGCCTTCGTGACCTTAGAAAATTAAATAGCACCATGGGAGAAAGAATTTGGTGGAGATGGCTCAAAACACCAGCAAAGATCTAGGAAAAACTCTGGAAATGCAAATATGCCCCAAATACGCACCAAAGTCAACTTATAAGAATGCAGGAGCAAATTCAAGGGTCCAACATCTGGAATGCAGCCTAGAAAAATCGGCCACTCATACAGAAACATTCTTTCTGGGAAGTTTGCAATGGCCAAAATTCCCTATTCTGGACGGATTCCTGGAAGCAAATGCCACCCCTTCAACTAGAAGAAAATCTACAATCCTAAGAAAATCACATGCAAGATATTGCCACTCTTAAAGTAGCAGATTTGTGGACAGATACCCCCAGCAGCTCTCCCTGGCGAAGATGGAAATATACTCATCAGGAACTCCAAGTGGAAATGGACTGTGACCTGCAGCACTGGAAACAAGCTACAACCCAAAGGTGAATATGGAAAATCACAGACCAAGACATTCTCAAATGGGGATACACACCTCATGGAAGCTTTCCTCTCAAGGAGGGCTACACTCTTCAGGAGAAATTCCACAATCTTCAGAAAGATAGCATCTGGAAAACAATATGGAAATCAAAACTCTGGCCCAAAATCTCTACATTCCTATGGATTCTACTCCAGAACAAGATCTTAACCTGGGAAAATATTCAAAGACAAGGTTTCATTGGCCCCTCGATTTTCCATCTCTGCCATCTCCAGGCAGAAACCATGGATCACCTCCTAAACAATTATCCACTCAGTGAGAACATCTGGTACCATACCACTTAGTTCATGAGAAGAACCAAACGAGTTAAAAACAACATCATAAACACCATCAGGGATTGGGGCTCCAGCTCCTTCAAAAGTCTTATCCTAAATAGAACTTGGCAACTCTTACCAGGATTTATAGTTTGGAAACTATGGAAAGAGAGGAACAAAAGAATCTTTCATTCCCACCCCTCTCCTCCCACCCTCCTCTGGAACACAATCCTCCTGCATCTCTAGGAAACTCTTCAACTACAATTATGGACCAAGGAAGACTTCCCCATTGAACTAGGTGCGATCTCGCTCCTCAACTCTTAGGGATTCTCGATTGCTCACTCCACCCCTCCTCAGCAACCCCCCCTAATTTCAAAAGCCTTCAGTCCCTCTAAGTGGCTCCCCCGCCAGGATTCTATAAGGTCAACTTTGATGGTGCATCAAAAGGAAATCCAGGACACTCAGGCTATGCAGCGGTCATAAGAAACAACTTGGGACAAATACAAAGCCTCATTGCAGAAGATCCCGGATGCGACACCAATAACTCAGCAAAAATTTGGGGTCTCATCAAAGGAGTGCAAATGGCTCTTGATCAAAACCTCACTTGTGTGATCATTGAAGGAAACTCCAAAATCATAATAGACTTGGCAACAAAAATCCTGAATGGCAGAGATCCAAAGAAAATCACTCCCAGTTGGGGCCTCCTTGGCCTTCTTTACAGCTTACAGGCTCTTCTTAGACCCTCTCTAACTCTAATCCCCTCACTTATTTGGAAAAGTGCAAACAAAGTAGCGGACAGATTGGCTAATGCAGGGGTTGACTCTATGCAGCAGATCAATCTCCACGATTCCAGGCAGTCCCAAAGTTGACCTCTCTGGCTCCAATGCGAGGAGCTTGCCCAGCTAGATGGCCCTAATCCAGACGGGGTGCCACCCCTGTCTACTTAGAAATTATTCCAAGACAAATGATCAGAAGCTCAGGAGAGAGGGCGACCGTAAGCGTCAGTGCAGAATATCTTCAACCGACAGATGTCTTCGGGAGCTCGGCAATCGGGAGTCAAGAGCACGAAGGAGGTTGTTTCCCAAAGTCGTGAAAAGCGCGAGAGAATCTAGAATGTTGTTGCTCGAGGAGATCTGGACTGCCGACGGATGATTTCGGGAACTCGACAATCGGGAGTCAGGAGCTCGGAAGGAGTTGTCTTCCCAAGTCGCGAAGTCACAAAATGAGAAATCGAGAAATGCGAGAGAGGTTCTGGACCATTGATCCCGAGGAAATCTGGACCATCGATCTGGTCCTGAAGGAATCACAATTTCAGGTATCGAAAGAAGGGGAACACTTGGTTCTTCGCTATCCCGAGGCGTGAAATTCCAAAATCTGGAATGTTGGTGCTCTAGAAGATCTGGACCATTGGTGCTCGAGGAGATCTGGACAATCAACAAATGATTTCGGGAACTCGACAATCGGGAGTCAGAAGCTCAGAGGGAGCTATCTGTCCAAGTCACGAAGTCGCGAAATGATAAATCATGAAATGCGAGAGAGGATCTGGATCGTTGATCCCGAGGAAACATGGACCGTCGATCTGGTCTCGAAGGGTTCACAATTTCGGGGATCAAAAGAAGGGGAACACTCAGTTCTTCGCTATCCCGAGGCGAGAATTCCCAAAATCGAGAGCAGCCAACAGTCGAGAAATGTGAACTCACGATAAAACCGTAGTGAAGTTCGAGGATATGGGTTTCGAGAAAATAGTGCAAGCCATTCCTCCATCAAAGCGAAGTGCAAAGCCAAGAAGAGGATATCAACTGTTGGTTGCAGGCCATTGAGAATCGTTGATCCGATCCGATGGTCTCGAGGATTTGGACCTCGGGAAACCAAGAAAAGCAATGTAATCAGTTATACCTGCAGCCGCATGCATTTTTGTGTATGTCGATAGGTTGCAAGTCTTTTTGTAAGCCTTCAGTTGAAATTAATATAAGGATCCACTTTTTTATTCACAAAAAAAAATCCCTTTGTTATTTATTTTGCTGGTATTAGTAACAATAATGCACAAAAGAACCTTTTTTTCGTGTAATGCATTTTTAGGGAAATCTATTGGGCACTTCCCCTCATTTTAAGGATGGTAACCAGGGTAAAGTAGATTTTATAGAAGCTTGAAGCTTTGTCATGTCACTTATAGGAATAAAACTTGGGTGGGGAGGATAACACTCTGTCACACAACCACTCACACTGGACCCATTTGACACAAAAGAACTTATGAATTGCCCATTTTAAAATTCCCAACAAGAAAGGTGCAAAATATTTTGTAGGTTTTTGAACAATGCTAGATACATGCATGCATAGCTTTGATTTGGTTTTTCCTAAACATTGGGCATGTAGTGCATCATATGAATTCTAAAACCATACAAATATATAGATAGGATGCATTATAAATGGAAGAGGTGTAGTAGATGTTCTTATGATGTGGTTGCTATTCATCATTCTCCACCTACCTTATAGAAAGAAAAGGAGAATAATGGGCATATGTGTTAGATGCATTTGGTGAATAGCCACTATTCTACCCTACCCTTCAGGTGTAGAAAATAGGAAGTGATATTGCACTTCAAACTGTGCGAAAAAAAATTATGCTATTGATATCACTAGTGGATTTAAGAAAAAAATATTTACAATATCCTGAGTGACCTGTCTAAGATTTAACAACATAATTTCATATTTTTTCTCCTCCATAATGTTAGTGTTATTAAGAATAACTTCGTGTTTATTTCACATGCATGGTAACGGTATTACAACGTAATGTCCTTTTCCATATTTCATGTACATGTCATGTCATTCAGAGTCCTGAAAAATATTGTTTTTGATGTGGGCATCACATCTTGGAATTTCCTCATCCTCAAGTTAGACATTTTTTTATGAATACATGTGATATGAATTAGCCTTATGTATTAATTGGTAAACATAGTGTATGTGTCCATGTTTACAAGGAAAGATAGTAACTTTTTATGAAGACTTGTGTAATGTATCTAGTCACCTCTATATTATTGTTTTTGGTGATAGGGCACTCCAAAAACAACCCAATTGCCTTGCTAATGAATTCTCGGGCATAAACAATGCAAATAGAGGTAAATTATTTAATTTAAGAAATATATGAATCAATGCAAAGCCTTCTAAAATGACCCAAAATTTGTTTATTCATTAATTACAACATTCTTCTAATTCTAAGGAACCTTCACTAACATGCATTCATCACAAATTAAATCCATAATCTTATGCAATTAAGTAAATTCCATAAGTTTCCATATTCATAAACAACGATATAATACTTATCTTTTTTAGAATTAATCACTAGTTGGATGCAAATAAAGGACATTCCACCCAACCATAGGATTTTTGTACAATAATTCTCTCTGTCACAAAGGCCACCCCCGAGTTTAGGCTATAAATCCATAAGGGAAAAATCCTACCTATTGGGTCTAATTCCTCTCACTAAGCCCAATTCTAGAGACCTTATGCAAGGAATTAACACTGCAACCCATACTAGACACACCAATCCTATTTCAACTAGCCCCACTGATCCAGGTGGATATCGGTGGCCACCCACCTTCTCCAACTGGCCCAAAACATGTTTCTGGCAATTTTGGTAATTTACTATTTTTAGCAGTTTTTTTGGGTCCTGAACTTCCGGGGCCATTTTGAGGCCCTAAACGATGTTTT